>JAUJPO010076129.1:0-10881 GCA_032270745.1 Tiaropsis multicirrata
GGCGAAGAAGCGCTGGTTTCAGAAAACAAGCGCAATGCCACCATCACCATAAAAAATGACGGCGTGCTGATGCGTCTCAACAAACAGGATTTTGTCGAACTACTGAAAGCCCCGCTGCTCAACAAAATATCCATGGCCGAAGCAGAAACCCAAGTCTCGGCCGGCGCAATATGGCTGGACGTACGCTTCCCGTCGGAATACAAATACGACCATTTACCCAATGCGATCAATACGCCCCTGCATGAAATCCGGAACGTGCTCAATACGTTAGACAAACACAAATCCTATATCACCTACTGCCAAACCGGACGCAGAAGTTCTGCAGGGGCATTTATCCTGGCGCAGCATGGGTTCAACGTATTCGTACTAGATGGCGGGACAAAAGCAACGGCATCGTAAAAATACCCCCACCCAATCACTGGCTCTAATATTCTTTGATGCATCAACATTGGTTGTACCGCGCAAAAAAATTATGGATTCCGTTATTCACCATTGGCGGACTTTTTTTTGTTGTAAATTTTTTCTATTCGCAATCAGGCAGTCTTAACAACTCGGTCCACCTCACTCCCTCATACGTATTGTTAACGATATTACTCCAGATAATCTATTGGATTGCAGGAGCGCACTGCTGGCGTAGCATTGTCAATGTATCGTCAGGTCGCAAGATCGGCTTATTGCAAAGCCTCAATCATCTTGCGGTAGTATCCCTAGGCAAATATTTTCCGGGCAAGGTATGGGGGATGTTTGCCAGAATAAGCATGATGAAAGAACAGGGCATCACCTACAAACAGAGCGTCCAGGCCACCATGCATGAGCAGTTCTTAACTTTACACTCTAGTGCCATCATCAGCGCAGCATTTGCTTTTGTGCTTTTCCCTTCCATTATCGCGACCATCTCACTTGCGCTTGCGCTTGCAAGCATATTCCTAATCCGCCCTCTGCAACAATTTGGCATCAGCATCGTGCATCGATTTTCCAGAAAAATGCCCTCCGATCAATTGCTGCCCCCCCAGATTCCTAATTTTCGGCAAAATCTGTCATTGCTATTGAACTACTGCATGATATGGATATTTGTCGGCTGCATATTTTGCAGCATCTACTTTGCGCTCTTCCCGGCAACACCGTCCTGGCCGATCATTTTCCATCTAGTTCTCGCCAACACCATCGGAATAACACTCGGTTTTTTTGCTTTATTTGCACCAGGAGGGTTAGGTGTTCGCGAAGCCATCACAAGTGGATTACTTGCCACTCAAATGCCATTCAGCGATGCTTTATTGCTAGCACTAGCCTCTCGGTTCTGGTTCGTGGTTTCTGAAATGCTTACCGGGATTTTGTTGCTGATATCTCACAAACGCGGCCAGCGAGGGAGCACGCCTTGATCACCTGCTTCATCGGCACGCGAGCCCAACTCATCAAAATGGCGCCTGTCCTTCTTGAAATTGAACGTCGCCGATTGCCGCTTAACCTGATTTTCACTGGCCAGCATCGTGAAACCATGCTGCAACTTGTATCGGATTTTTCCATCGCCACCAAGCCACATTACCTGTATCAGGGAAATGAAATTACAGGTATCCTGCAAATGGCTGCATGGTTCATGCTCTGCCTGTTTCGCTGGCTACGCTACCAGCATGACTATGAGCCACGACAACCGAGGCAAAGAGAAGTCGTATTGGTACATGGCGACACCTTCTCGACCTTGCTGGGCGCCATTCTCGGAAAATTGAGAGGGGCCGATATTGCCCATATTGAAGCAGGCCTGCGTTCGTACAATATTTTCCACCCATTTCCAGAAGAATTGACACGAATCATCGTGTTTCGTCTCTCCGACATCTCATTCAGTGCTGGCGCTTGGGCTTGTAAAAATATGTCCAAATACACCAGCTGCGTAGTAGACACAAACCAAAACACGCTCCTTGACGCACTCAATCTGATGCGCAACTTACCTTGTAACATTGACAGACCATTTAGCGGTGATTACGGAATTGTTTCTATTCATCGCTTCGAGAATATTTTCAATCATGATCAGATCGAAAGAATCGTCACACTTATCGAAATAGCAGCAGATAGCTTTCCTCTTGCCTTCGTACTCCACCCTTCCACTCGAAAAAAGCTGATTCAATTCAAACTACTTAGTAGACTGGAACAAAATTCAAAAATTCGGTTATTAGCACGCATGGGCTACCGAGATTTTGTGTATCTAATGCAACAAGCGGAATTCGTCATCACCGACGGCGGGGGTAATCAAGAAGAACTCTCCTATTTGGGCATTCCGACGCTACTAATGCGTAAGGCTACCGAGCGCCAGGAAGGAATGGGAACAACGGCTAAACTATGCAACTACGACGAGAATGTATTAAAAGAATTTTTAAAGACAATACAAAAAACACTTCCGCCACAATCACCGATAAGATCACCATCTTCCATCATCGTAGATGCGTTGATGGCTTACCAATAATATGGCAACGAGTAGCTATCATTCCAACGTCAAATTCATTCATCGGTTATCAAAATGCGTGATTTAATAAAAAAGATACCGCTCCTGCGCTCTGTAGCCAAGGCCTCTTATTTCTTTCTCATCGCACCGTTTAAAACATTTCCAGGTTCAGGAGCCTACTGGAGACATCGGTATAAATCCGGAGGCATTTCAGGGTCGGGCTCCTATAACAAGTTTGCCGAATTTAAAGCTGACGTGCTAAATGGTTTTGTACAGGACAGGAACATCCAGACCATCATTGAATACGGATGCGGTGACGGAAATCAATTAAAACTCTCACGATATCCGTCATACACAGGCTTCGACGTGAGCCCGGATGCCATATCAACTTGCGAAAACATCTTTTCAAGGGACAAAACAAAAGCATTCAGATTGATTGACTTATATCAGAATGAAACCGCTGAACTCACCCTGTCCTTGGACGTAATTTACCATCTAGTCGAGAATGATATTTTTGCAACTTACATGGAAAGACTTTTTGACTCGTCCACAAGATATGTGATGATCTACTCCTCCAACATTGACAAGCAGTCGAGATTTCAAGGAGCACATGTCAAGCACCGAATGTTTACGGAATGGATCGCCCAAAACAAACCCAAGTGGAAGTTGACACGGCACATACCCAATAAATACCCGTATGCCTTTGAAGAGTATGGCGGGATTGTTGCTGACTTTTATCTCTATGAAAAAACTTATCCAAGGATAATGACTGCATGATCTCTAGCACGCAGAACCCTAGAGCCCTCCCCTCCGGAATACCCGATATAGAAGCCTATCGATCGGTATTGAGCAGCCGGGAATTCCGAGCAATGCGAGATTTTTCTGATGCCTTTCTCGACCTGAATCGCCCGCAGTTACAGCGTTACCCGAAAAAATGGGTTCCTGACCCTCTACATCAGTGGAGTCGCCAATGGGAATATCCATACGTTCTTGAACATATTCTTCGCCATGCGGCAGTCTCGTCTCCAATCGCGCCATACAAAATTCTCGACGCCGGCTCGGGAGTCACTTTTTTCCCTTTTTTTCTTGCCAAAAACTTACCATATTCCCAGATCACTTGCTGCGATTACGACTTAACACTGGAATCCATTTACCGCGACATCATCAGTGAACAAAAATCGCAAATAAATTTCACCTCAGGCGATCTGCATAAGCTCGCTTTTCCAGACAAAATTTTCGATACCATCTACTGTATTTCTGTGCTGGAGCATACATCCAACCACAATGCAGTCATCACAGAATTCAACCGGGTACTGAAACCTGGTGGAATTCTTTGCGTCACCTTCGACATTGCTATCAACGGCGACGCAGATATCCCACCGGAAAAAGCACTAGCACTGCTGGATGACATTTACCGTTGCTTCCCCACTAATGCGCCAGTGATCTACTCGGGCCTGTTGGCAGACGTACAAAGCGACGATTTACTGACAACCCGCTGGATTCGTTCTGTCGATAAAAGTCTATTACCATGGAAATATCCAGCTCTAGTTGCACTAAAACCACTTCTACGGCTACGCTTCCCTAAAACCTTATTTCGTAACCTAACAGTGTTCTGCCTTACCGTAATCAAGACGTGAAATAGCTACAGGGCTCGCAAGAATGATGTGTGATATACAGAAGTACCAATTTGCCAGCCTAGAATTATTCTCTAGAATTTCAAAATGCGCATGATTACAGATATCGTCATCCCGTGCTATCGGGTCAGCAGACACATATGCACTGTCGTTGAGCAGGCGTTGTCATTGTCAGACATTCGCCACATCATCGTGGTGGATGATGCATGTCCAGAAAATAGCAGCGCCATACTCAAAAACACTTTCCCTAAAGAGCCCCGTTTAATTATTCTGCAACATAGTATCAATCAAGGCGTAGGCGGTACTACCCTGACTGGCTACTTTTATGCATTTGAAAGCGGTGCGGAGATTGTCGTTAAAGTAGATGGCGATGGTCAAATGCCCTCCGAGTATATTCCTCAACTGATCGCACCGATCTTACGAAATGAAGCCGACTACACCAAAGGCAACCGTTTCTTTTACCCCCGTGATTTGTTGGCGATGCCACGAGTTCGGCTGTTAGGTAATGCCATACTCTCACTAGTCAACAAGTTCTCGTCGGGGTACTGGTCTATTATAGATCCAACCAACGGATTTACCGCATTGCATATAGGGGCATACCATCAGATAGATTTGCCAAAAATTGATCGGCGCTATTTTTTCGAAAGCGACATGCTGTATCAACTCGGCATTATCAATGCAGTCGTGCAAGATGTTGCCACCCCCGTCATATATAAGGATGAGCCAAGTAGCCTGAACATTCTGCGTGTGCTTGTCGAATTTCCACCAAAATATTTGATACGATTATTAAAACGTATCTGCTATAAATATTATTTACGCGAATTCAACATCGCCTCCCTTGAGATACTATTCGGTTTACCTTTGTTGTTAGTTGGAATAGTTTTCGGGGGATACGAATGGACGGCTCACGCAAAGCTCAGTGAGACCACTCCAGCTGGAACAGTTATGATCGTAGGGCTGTTAATCCTGATAGGCTTTCAGCTACTCCTCTCGGCAGTTAATTACGACATCACACATGAGCCTTCTAAGCCGCAACTACGACGGGATGCCGGACGACAAAGCGAATCGCTTCAATGAAAGAAAACCTCATATACCCGGGCAAAAAAATCTTACCTCACCCAGATCACACCACGTATCTAAAACAGTGGGCTGCGCTCTACGAAGACAAGAATTACGATTCAGGGCTAACAGGTTACTTTTTAAAAAATAGTCATGAGTGGTCTGAAGCAAACTTTGGGGCAGATGTTCACTTCTCTAGAGTACTGGAAGTCGGTGCTGGCACCGGGATACATATCAAATATGTGCGCCACTCGTTTGACGAATACATTCTGACCGACCTTAATCCTCCGTTGATGGATCAAATCGACATATCTCCATTAATGCGTAAATCTGGACAAGTTATTTTGTCTCCAGAAGATGCGACGCACCTCTCTTTTCCTGACAATCATTTTGATCGCGTAATTGCTGCTCATGTTCTTGAGCACCTATATCGACCACATGAAGTGCTTCAGGAATGGGCACGTGTCTTGAAACCAAGAGGAGTCCTTACCCTTGTGTTGCCATGCGATCCTGGCGGTCTCTGGCGTCTTGGGCGATTTGCTATTGCTCGAAAAAAATTTATCAAATCCGGCCTTCTTTATGACTATTGGATGGCAAGAGAGCATGTTAACCCTATCAACAATTTAGTAGCCTTCATTCATCACTATTTTTCCGATGTTGATGAGGCATGGCTTCCGATGCTTATCCCTTCTATTGATGTGAATCTTTTTTACATCGCACATATCAGAGTTTAAAACTAGATCTCAACACAAGATGAGCAGTACGCGCCAACAGATGAAAGTAATGAAATAAGCCCTTCATGAAACTCAATACTCGCATCATTTTCCTTGGCATTGCCAGTTTGCTGCTATCAACGCTGTATATAACATGGGTATGGACCAGCGATATCACCGACTTTGGTGGAGATAGCTCTGGCTATTTATTGGCGGCCCGCTATTACTCTCCGTACCAACATGCCTCAGCCTCCGTTATCGCCTACAAATCGCAGATCATCTATCCTCCACTTTTTCCACTTCTACTCGCAGTTGTCAACGGAGGATATGACCTACTGGCCGCCCACCTGGCGGTCAGTGCATTAGCTCTTGGGGGGATTGCTATGCTTTATGTGTGGCTTCGCAAAGAGTTATTACCTCATTCCATCAGTAGTACGGTAGCACTTATTTACGCTGCTATGCCGGCCACTTATTTGCAGGTCTTGAACATTTGGACTGAGTTCTCCTTTATTTTCTTTTGCCTTAGCACCATCGGCATACTTTCCAAGGCTGACAAAAATACGTCCCACAAAATCTGGATGGCCGCAGCTTTTATGGTGGCGTGCGCCACTCTGACCCGCATCGCAGCACTTCCTCTGCTGGTAGCCTTCTTATTTTTTATCGTAATACACAGACCACATCACGCCAAGTGGATAGCATTAACAAGCACAGTGCCAATTGCACTATGGGCGCTGTACAGCAGTCACACCGAAACCGGTGCAAGCGCCTATGTAGGGCACTGGGCAGAGAAATACGCTTCTGGATTTTGGCTGACGCTTGCTCATCAACTGCAAATTGAAAGTAGGGCTTTGCTCCATGCGTGGAGTACGGCGTGGCTGGGGAACAGTCAGCATTTTATTTTTTCTGCTGTCGTTGATGGCTTTGGCCTAATCTGCGGAGCAGGTTGGATTTACCGACTGATTGCCAAGAAATTCGACGCTATATATGTCATGGTTTACGTTTGCATGTTGCTTGCCTGGCCTCATCCAGAAGAAGCCACACGCTATTCGTTTGTAATTTTTCCGATTTTGATTGCTTACGGTTTCCTGATCTTATCCAGAGTTGTGTATCTGCGATACATCTCCATGAACTATCCACTGACAGCAATGTACGCGGCGCTGCTATCACTCGCCATGCTACCCACACTGCTCATGAACATGCGCTACTTTATGGAACATGTTGACCATGAATTCGACCAATCAAAGCATATCCCAAACTGGTACAGTTCCAATAGGCCACAAGCCTTGCAGGACATTAGATTTCACACAAGACTAATCAGGCACTTGAACGAAATTGGTCACTTAGTCCCTGAAAAAGAATGCATCTTTTCTATTAAGCCAACCGTGATCACACTTTACACAGACAGAAGAAGCTACGCCCCACCAAAAATGTCGGCAACTCCCACTGAGTTCGGCAAGCACATTCACGATTGTCGATTTGCCTACCTACTTCCCTTTACCAGCCCATCCTTTAGCACCCCGCTCTACCCATTTAAACGTTTAGGAAAACATGCAAAAATCATTTCACTGGGAAAACTATATGACAGCACGTCCTCATCTATCGTTGGCGCCCTCATTGAAATTACCGATTAGATAATTCTTACTTATTCGCTATCTTTGAAATTTAGCGCGGCGATTTGCTCGGAAACCAAGCCAATTAAAAACACTAGTACAGCCGTAACAAATAGCAAAGCGCTCATATTTGTAAAGCGGTGCATGGTAATAAACGTATACAAATAATAAACCACCGCCGTAAAGAAAAACGACAAACTAATAGGCATAAAAAGCTTGAGAGGCGAATACAAAGTCCCTATCTTAAAAATAATTAGGAAAAATCTGAACCCATCTCGAAATATTTTGATATGGCTAGTCCCAATACGCTTAGGGGCACTTATTTGTTCGTAACACACAGAATATCCAGCACGAAAAAAACACATCGTAATCGTCGTCGGATAAGAGAACCCATTGGGTAACAAATAGAGAAACTTACGAAACTTTTCGGTTCTTACTGCACGAAACCCGGACGTAAGGTCTTGAATTTCCTGCTCAGTTATCCAGCTTGCCAGCCAGTTATAAAAGCCATTGGCTACGGCCCGATGTGCTCCAGCCTGTGATTCTGTATCCCGAGCACCGACTACCATGTCATGCCCTTTAAGTTTATCTAATAAGCGTGGTATATCCTCAGGTTTGTGTTGTCCATCAGCATCCATAAAAACCAGTATCTCGCCCTCAGCTGCACGAGCGCCACTTTTAATTGCTGCACCATTCCCCATGCTATAAGGATGAACAATTACTTGTACATAATTCTCGCGGCAAATCTGCGCTGTTTCATCGCTGGAACCATCATCTACGACAATAATCTCTGTGCCAGAGTACATGCTTTTCAATGCAGGTAATAACTGAATCAGCGCTACAGCTTCATTCCTCGCAGGCAAGATAATAGAAACAGTTTCCATAAATGATGTACCTAATTATTTCCTTGGCCGGATTTCTTTATTAGCGCGGAATTAAGTACAAACTCTTCCCTATCAAAAATATGAGTATGAGTTCCCATGGTGTCCATTTGCCTAGCCTCCATAATTTCCTTTCTGGCCTCATCCACGCGATTCATGGCAATCAACAGTTCAATTAGATTAGCCCTATATCCTGGTTCATTTGGTAGCGCTCGGGCTGCTGAATAAGCTGCATCAACCGCTCCTTGAGTATCTTTCTCTATATTTGCTAAATGCAAACTCACCGCCGTCATAACTGCCGCTTTTGATAATCCATTCAGTGTTGGATTCTGCGAGGCCGCATCCAACAGTTCTCGTATATTTTGATTAGATAATTTGCATTGCCTTTTTTCCTGGCATGTCACCAGATTAAATAACGTATCCCCGATATTCCCGGCAAAGGGCTCATGCAATAACCTGTGCGCCAGTTCATTGACCCATTCTGGGTCAATAGGCTTATTTAAAATAGATGCGTAATAAAGCAAACCAAAAAGCCCATCGGTACTTCTAGGATTGAGTCTTGAAGATTTCTCGAAATATTTGTATGCCTGTTGGAAGTTTTGCTCAGAATCAGCCGCATTCGAAATGGCTAATAGACCGTATGTTGCCCCCATTTCTGCATTTGCGCGATAAGAATCTGGATGGTGGGCCACTTCAGTCATATTCAATAAAAATAGATTACCCCATTGTTCCGCACGGGTCGCAGTGCTAAAAGCCAATAACCCAATAAAAATTGGGGCGGCAATCCGCCGGAAAAACAAACTCTTCAAATACGCGAGCGGATAAAGCACATAGTAAAAAATAATCAACAAAACTCCATACATTGGCAAATAATTGCGGTGCTCGAAGGTAATTTCTAGCGGTAGCACTGTAGATTCCAAAGTATGCCCCACAAGAAAAAAAAGGATCCCTAAAGCCACTATCGGGTGTTTTCTTCGTGCGTAGTATGCAATCACAAGCAAGAGCAACAAGCCTGCTATAGACAGCAACGTTGTTAACGGCGCAAATAGCCCATAAGAGACTGCAATATCGTCATGAAACAAGCCCATCTGCTCAGTTTTTGGGAAAATAATCATGCCTACATAGAACCACATCACCCTAGCTTCAGTCATCAATCGTTCAGTCAGGGAAAAATCTCTAATTCTATAACCCCCGAAAAATGATTCCATATGTCCAAACACATAGATCAAAACAATCGCCACACCGGCCACGAAAAGCCCAAAAAAGACTTTCAGAAACTTTTTGTCATTTGCATTGATCGCTTCGAATTGAAACAACAGGAGCTCCAGCACTAATATTAAAGGTGCCATTAGTGCGCCATTTTCCTTACTTAACATAGCAAGCGGCAGAAACACCAAAACGGAGCAGGCAATCCGCAAAACTCCACCCGGCTGTCCTACGAGGAGACGTTGCCTTCCCAGCATATAAGCAATCAATCCACCAAAAGTAAATAATGCAGAGAGGCTCGTCATTCGCTGAACTACGTATAAAACAGCCGTCAGATTAAGCGGATGTAATAACCATGCTGAAATCACTGCCAGACTAATCCAACGCATGTGACTTTGGGTCAGGCTGGTTCCACACTTGCTTTGGCAACTATTCAGTATCAACATAGTCAATACGTATAACGCGACACCATTTAGCAAATGAATAATCACATTGGTTAGTTTAAAAGCAAAAGGATTAAGCCAGCCAGAAAAATAATAATTTAATCCGAAGGTCAGCATACTTATTGGACGTTTAAGTATGCCACTTGCGCCAGAGAAAGCGACTTTTTTGAGTGACACCAAATCAAGATGACGAACCGCAATTGCATTGTTATGAGCAATATTAGGGCCGTCATCAAAGGCAAACTTACCTGTCAGACCTGGCTCATAAACACAAAATGTTAATGCCAGCACCAGCACGAGACAAACTCCGACAACAGATTGTCGAACCAGGCTGGAAAGAGTAAGGACCATCATCAAAAACCCATACCAAATACACAAATAAAAAACGGGGGTATAAACCCCCGTCGATTTTGTATCAGCAGCAATTACGACTTAGGAAGGAATTTCCTGATCAATGTACTATTTGCAGTATTTGACCAAACTGTACCAGTACCGGGGGCGCAAGTAGCATCGTACACAATCGTGTCAGAGGTTCCGGATACGATCTGAGCGGATCTGAGACCACCGGCGCTCAACGTGATTGTCACAGTACCGCCTGTAGCACTATTACCAGTGGCAGCTACGCTGGTAGTGTACTTGCCAGAGATCGATGCTGCCGGCGACAAGCCCAGGCTGCCCTGCGTGGCAGTTGCCAACGTACCTTCACTGCATGCCACACCAATTGCTGTCATCGCCGGACTTGCCAAGCTAACGCCTTCCTGGATTTTTGCCTTCAGCGTGTAATCCTGATAAGCCGGAATCGCCACAGCAGCCAAAATACCAATGATCGCAACCACGATCATCAATTCGATCAGGGTAAAACCCTTTTGTACTTGCTTCATCATGTTGAAACTCCTTTTGC
>JAUJPO010076140.1:0-11173 GCA_032270745.1 Tiaropsis multicirrata
ATTGTTTATAATATTTCTGCTTACACCAGTGAAATAATCTGGTCATTAATTTTATTCATCAGTATCCACAATCGGGAATTTTTTCCGATGTTGGAATCTGATTATCCAATTTTGTAATTCGTAAACATAAAAAGTGTGTTGGTTTGTTGAAATCATTTCACCGAGTTTAGTTGCTGTTTTGGTAGTTCTGTATATTTCTGAGAAATCTATTCAAGGTTTGTTTTGATTTATTTTGCTTCTTCGTTATTCTAGCTGACGGAATTTGGCAGCCATGATGGATATAGGCATTTTTACGGTACTTGTCTGTTGACTTATGTTCTAGTTAGTTCTATTGATTTTACTCTTGTGTGCCTAATTTCAGACAGCCTGGCCCCATACTAACTTTCCTCCCTAATCTTTGCATTAAAATTGTTGGCTGTCAACTACTAGTATATATGTAGTAGTGAAACTGACACAACTTCCAACTACGAGTATACTCGTAGTGACTCACTTAGTGAATTCTGCCAATTACTCGTAGTATTGGGATAAATTTTAAACTAATCTTACTTTTGATTGGCTAGGACTATTTGTTTTAGATTGTGTTTGGTAAAATATTGTTTTGCTCATTAAAGTTTTATTTCCCGAGCTTTTTTGTCGAAATTTCTCTTGCTTGCCCATAAAACGGCTTTTGTCATAAAAGTAATACCACATGTTGTATATCAACTTTAAGATAATAAAAAAGACATGTAGTATAATTATGTGTATAAACCTTTATTATAATAATTTCGAAAATGTAAGCTTTTTAGAGATTTGCCTATTGTATTTTGCCACGGTAGGTATACTGGTAGTACGGTACAAAAAAATATTTTTGTCCATTGCCATACTACGAGAATACCTGGTAGTATATTGGAACTTGCTCCCAATTTCAAAAATATATATACTTTAGCATAAAAAAGATGGTATGTTATGAATTATATCAGAAGCAAATTTTGATCAATACGTCAAAAAGGCCTGGGAGAGAACAGATTTTTTCCATTGGCAGTTTACCATTGGAGTGAAAAAAAACCGCCGCAGTGAACGTGTTTTTTGCTGTGAGAGTCAAATTTCATGATATATTTGCTAATTTATGACTTTTTTTGACGTTTACTAACTGCACATGTAGCTTAAAAAGAAAATACTCCATCTAAGAGGACCTGTCCTAATCTTTTCTTAATTTTTTTTACATGATAAACTTTTTGGTGTAATTGTTTTGGCAAACTTCATTATTTTATGAATCTGTCAATATTTTGGTCAAAAAGTTCCTTTTAGTCGAGAATTGACAATATAATAATTTTTCCTAGATTCATTGCTCTAAAACCACTCTCTTTAAAATCTTACTAGTTTCTGGTTTTTGTTAATATAGTATAGGCCCGTTTCATATGACGTCACATGTTTACACTGATTTCACATTTTAAAATTACCACTTGAAGAATTATTCACGACTTTTTACTTATTTTAGATAAAAAGAGCCCTTACCCAACACATCAAACGAGTCCTTATCCAACCCAACCACAATCTTATCCAGCACAAGCCCCACCACCAGCTGGCTGCCCACCACAAGCTGGCTACCCACCACAAGCTGGCTACCCACCACAAACTGGCTACCCACCACAAGCACCAGGTGCTCACCCTGCTTATGCACCACCTGGAGGAGCTTACCCACCCCAACAACAAAGGGCTGCACCACCCTACAGTGGACCCCCACCACCATATGATCCACCAACATACATTGTAAGTATCTTGTCCTTTGCAGCAAAAATAAATAATCAAATTAGTAGGGGTCATTCCTTGAGGTCCGTGACAACAATTTGATTAACAGAATGATTTCACTTTGTTTTGAAGAACAAGGAATAAAGTATTTTAAAATAATTAGCAACAGCAAAAATTTGTAAACCTCTGAAGAACTAGAAAATAGTGATTTTTTGCAAACGAACAAAAAACAATTTTCAGAATGATTTGGCTTTATTTTGAAGAAACGAGGTGGCAATTTTTCAGAACCTCCTCTTCTAAAACGTTTAAAACTTTCTTCGAAATTAAATCCAAAAATTTTTGTGAAATCTATGAAATCTCTCTCGCGAAATTTAATCCTATTAAAAGTACCTTTTTTAATTATTTTGACGAGTGAACAAAATCATTTTTTTTTAATTTTGATGAGTCACTGATTATTTTAGCAAGTCGCCGTTTATTTTTTTAAGTGGATATAATGAATTTTTGTACTGATTTTAAGCAATTAGGGCTCAAAAAACAGCTATTTTAGCGAGCTGTCGATTTTTCTAATTTGGCGAGTCATTTTTTTAACTTTTAACGAGCACATATTTTGGCGAATTTGGTCAAAAATTAGTTCCCTTTTAATCTTAAGGTATGAAGCTTGAATTTACAAAGAAATGTCAATCAAACATTTTTAAGTTGAAAAGCTGACTCTTTTAATAACTCTTTATGATTTTCTTCAGCAACCGAACGGCCCATATCAAGCATACCCGGGTGCACAACCCTATCCGGTGCAAGGCGCACAACCTGGTGCATACCCACCACGTGCACCTGTTGGTGCTACTGGTACTGCTGGTTCATATGATGCGGCTGCACGATTCGGAGCAGGAGCTTCCTATAATGTCCCGGTACGTTTACCCTAATCCTTCACTGTTCTTGGGGTTATAGCTAGCAAGTGAAAATTTGCTGGTATGAAAAAACTATTCTTAAAAGATTTCTTGAAATTCCGAGTTTCAGCCTTGTGAACATGTATACTTACTTTCTTTGAAATAGAAAAATACAATAATTTATTTTCCAGTACTTAAAGTTTCATGTCTTGTGTAGACAGCCCTCAGCGATTAAGAAGAATCTTTTCGATACTTACTTTCTTTTAAATTTTGAACATTTCATATTTTCAAGAGCTGAAAACAGATGATGCTGGTTCCTTTGACTTTTCGGTATTTACCCTGGAACATGTAATATTCTAACATTATATCTCATTCATTTTTAGCCACCACCACCAGGATGTATGCCGACGGCCGCTCAAATGGCTCAACAACAAGGCCAAAATGTTGTTATGAATCAACAAAAATCTGATTTCTGGAATGGCTCTGGATCTGGTGGCTATACATTTTGGTAATTATACGTCATTAATTAATGAGGTTAAGTACCAAAGATAAATCACGACGCTAGTGAAAATACGAAACGTGATTGGGTAAAACGCACTACATAAACGATTTTAATTCGCCGCCGTGATTTGTCTCCGATACTTAAAACCTATAATCCGATAATATCCTATGCAAAACTATTCCCACTAATTTTGTATGGAATACTAAAGATAAGGTTGACTGTTTTATCAGGTAATTATTTTTCTATGAGGTTTGTTTGAAAAAAATCCTTTTGAAACTTAATGAAAAATTCGGTATTTACAAACTACGTAACACTATTAAATTCGTCAAATTTTAGTGACTCTTCTCAAAAAATATTTTTTGTGCTTTCGTGTTTGCATGATTCATTTTATTTGTATAATTTAAAATTCTACAGAAATTTATTTTTTAATTAATTTGTAATTCTAGGGAATTAGTTTTGGTCTTTAGTTTATCAGTCATTTGTCTCGCTGTAAATATTTTTTCTTATGATGTAATTTAAAAAAAATATAAATCTTGATCCATTATCCAAAATACACAAATGTATTTTTTTCCGATTGTGTCAATCTCATGAAAAAAGCAAGTGAAATTTTAGACAGAATATGGCTATTGAGAGAGTACCCATAGATATGGCTATTGAGAGAGTACCCATAGATATGGCTATTGAGAAAGTACCCATAGATATGGCTATTGAGAGAGTACCCATAGATATGGCTATTGAGAGAGTACCCATAGATATGGCTATTGAGAGAGTACCCATAGATCTGGCTATTGAGAAAGTACCCATAGATATGGCTTTTGAGAAAGTACCCATAGATATGGCTATTGAGAGAGTACCCATATATATGGCTATTGAGAGAGTACCCATAGATATGGCTATTGAGAGATTACCCATAGATATGGCTATTGAGAAAGTACCCATAGATATGGCTATTGAGAAAGTACCCATAGATATGGCTATTGAGAGAGAACCCATAGATATGGCTATTGAGAAAGTACCCATAGATATGGCTATTGAGTCATAAAAATTCACATTTTCGCATTTTTTTCATCCTTACTTTATATAAGTTCGAAACAAAAATAACAAAATAAATGTATTTACAGAAATTCAATAAAATCTACAATATATTCTACAGTTTATAATATTTCAGATATATATCTTAAAAGCTAAATAATTAAAAAGAAAGAATTGTTAAAGAAACGTTTGGAATTTCAATTACCAAAACAGTTACAAAAAGGGTTACAAATCGTCCAGCCAAGAGCCGATAAAAACTATGAAATCTAATCTCAAACAGCCTGGGAACGAATAACAGGTTGAAGGGGTGTGGATTCTGAACAGAACAGTCCTGTGGATGAAACATCGCTACAACTTTGAATTTCATCCTGGCTTTGTTTACTTTTTAACAGTAAGTTCCGCTGTCTGTTCTCAATGACCGGTTGCATTTCCGTCATATTTTTGTTGTTATTTAAGGGTTGTAGCAGATGTGTGGTGGTTGTCGTGGATGTACGTTCAAGTTTTTGCTTCTTACGTCTGCAAATAAATTTTAAGGTTAAAGTTTTGAGAAATACGGTAACTAGTTTTAGGAGAAAATTAGATAACTAAAGGACAATTTGTCATTGACGAAGTACTTTGGATTCCAAAGGTTGAGTTCACTGCACGCCTAGCACTCGAACTTCTAACACTTGATCCTACTGTAAATGGTAGAGGGGCCTGGTAAGCGAAAGAGATGGGCGCTCTGGAAGAATTTCCTTTTAACGATGAGAAGGGGCGTTTCCCTAATTCAAAAAGGCGGATTTTTGGTGATTAACCCTACAAGGAAAATAAAAAAATCAACTGGTACCTTAAGGGAAGAAATTTTCGCAGAAATAAATTTTCGCGGCATTTAATTTCGCTGTTTAAGGCTTAAATTTCGCGAGTTTTGCGGAATCTAATTTCGCGGTTGAAGGAATATTTTGTCCACAAAAAGCCCTATTTTGCCCTAAAAAGACCAATTTTAGGGGTGATTTTTTAATTGTGAGAATATTCGTGTTTCGCGGAATTTAATTTTGGCGGTTGACACCCAAAATTTGTTCCTTTAGGTAAGTAAAAGATCTTTATAAGAATTTCATACCTTCTGTAAAAGAAGAAGAGAACGATGAAGAGAAGACAATATCCAACACATGCTGCCAGTGATATACAAATGATACCAGCCAAACTCACGCTCGCTTTGCCTGAAAGAAAATTATCGTTGAAAATAAACAAATTGTTGCAAACTTTTGGAATATTTAGAGAATTTCTTTTTACCCAGCAGACACACAACGTTATTCTAGCGTTGTTTCAACGTCCAAATCACGTTTTGACGTTGAAACAACGTGGTTGCTGGGTAACCATGTATTCCTGGAAGTGCGTAATTTTCACAAAATCTGTAGACATGAATACTTTATACCTTCGTTCTTGCTCGAAACACCGTTTTTACGCTCACAGTGCACAAGACGTTGCTCTCCATTCAGGTTAGGTAGGAATCCTTCTTGACACATGCAATATTCCTTTTGTACACAGATAACGTTTGCGACGAGCGAACAGTCGCATTTATGCATGCCTTTTACGGGTTTGCATCCAGTGGATACTGTCAATCCATCGGAACGAGTGCATTTGTATTCACTGAGACGAGAAAGAAATTAAAATTAAAACTTAAAAGGTGTTCTTAGACGCACAGAGATTTCCAGCCTCCCAATTCAGGTTCGGGCACAACCAACCTATTGAAGCGAGTGTGTTAATTTATTTGAAGGGCGGAAGTTTTATGAATAAGAAAGTTTGGGTAATTTGGCAACTTATTCTCGTATCTCTCATTACAAGGCCTGCAAGAACTATCGACTAGATTCTGTTTCAATAGACAAATGTTAATTTGCAGCCGTTCATTTTTCAGTTTCAAAAGGAGAAATATTAAGAATTTGACATTTCGGCGGAACAGTAGTAATCTATTGATTGCTGCTAATGCGATATCAGTATATGACAGAGGGGAGATTTGGACAGGGAAATATATATGTTATTATATAAACAATTTGTAAAGCTTGTTGTGTAACAAACCAACAGTGTTTAATACAGCTCTATTTGCATGCAGATAGTCATGAAGCTAACAATCCAATTCTTCAAATAAGCCAACAGTAAACCTACCCAGAAGCATTGATTCGCCAATCAAATTCAAAACAAGTTCCATGATCACAAGCTCTGCTTTCTTCCAAATTAGGCGGACATTGCACTCCTCCGTTCGTTGGTTTCTGTAAAACGTGTCTCCTTCTTAACTGCATCTGGCCTGCGTGACTCTCAGGCGGAGAGCAAGATTTGAAACAAGAGCTCCATGATGACCAGGGAGTCAGGATACAGTCGTTCCAGCAGGGGATTGAACATTCACGTTCCAACCTTTTGCGATCTGTATAATATAAATAAGATTCCATTTTGAAATAAACGAAACTTTTTTAACTTTTTGAGTTTTAAAACAAGGTAATTATAAATTGAAATGAAACCAATTCCGATCTTAAATGCCCGTGAAACTCGAGTGCCTTGCTTATAAAAATAACTCTAAATCCGCTACTAGATAAAAAAATTCCAGGTATGGCAAAAAAAAAAAACGCTCAAAATTTGAAAACTTGACGTAGCCTTTTCTGATTCTCAAAAAGACTTGAACTTTACAGAAACATTTTTTAGCTTCATAAACAAAAAACGCGAAGTTACGGCGTGAAATGTTTTTCCGTTAACCGACCTGTTAAAAATTCAACACAGTGATGGAGATCCATAATATTGCCATCATCACGCATACATCTCCCACTCCTTCGTTGTGTCCCTACGCCACAGGATGATGTAACATCTGGTTGGCATGACGACCAATCACCAGTTGTAAGGGTGTAACAGGGTAGTACTTTGCATTGTAAAGTTTCTAGAAAAAAGATACGAAAGAGAAAAGTTTAGATTAGAGACAGAGGTAGATTCATGATGTGCATAACATTTCTTTCTACGGAAACACTCCCCCAAAAATCGATATTTTATGCTCCTTTTCGCATCATAAACAACAAAAAAACAGAGGTAAAATTTCCGTTTTTTTGGGGTGTTTACGTAGAGAAAATATTATCAAAGTGGAATAGAACGGTAGTCCGGACTTGTAGCCAGTTAGCCATTCGATTGTTTTACGGGTTCAACGGTTACAACTGGCGTGGCTATCTACGATCTGAACCATGTCTGAATTGAACATGGAATCGGGGGATCGAACGCGGAACGTCTGTTGCGCGGTAATATGACTTCTTAATCACTAGGCTATCGCTCATGCAGTAATGTGTATGTAGTTAAGTGGATGGCAATTCTTCGTGTAAGTTTTTAGTTGTCACTTCGCTTCATCCTAGTTATTGCAAAATAAAAGCTAGTGTTTATTGGGTGTCAAACCTTTCAATTCAACTCCATTGCAATTACCATGTCCCTCACGTTGTCGCGTTTGATGTGCCACTTGACCACACTTCGCATTACACTCCGTCCAGGTGGTCCAATGACTCAACTGACACTTTTCTTCGCAGGAAACTTTACATAGTTCAACGGCGGAGGGTGTACGCTCCAATTGGGAGCAATACGAAGGAGGAACGACAAGATCTGAAGCTGTTTTGATACATTCTACAATTCGCTGCTTCCACCCTTTACCGCAAAAACCTGGAAAAAGAAAATATGGTTTCTTATTTGCAATTGGAAATTGATCGTGGCTTAGGATGAAGGTGATTTTAAGGTTTGACAAAGCTTCAAGTGACACTAAGAAAAAAAGAAAAGATTTATCAAAAGAAAATATAAGATTAAATCTTATTCATCTACTTTACAGTAGATAAAATAGCTAGTTTTAACAACAGACCCTGAAACCTTGAAATCCCAAAACCCTGAAACCCTGAAACAACCTACCTTTATTCAAGAAACAAGAACTCCAGTTCGAGATTCTCCATTTGTATTTGTTTTGGGCGCATTGTCTCTCTTGATACAGAGCAGGACAGTCGTCTCCAGGGCGCGTTATCTCTCGCTTCCTATTGGTCGATTCGTAGTCACATGGGGTCCACGTTGACCACTGAGAGACGAGACAGTTTGTCTGGCAAGGTATTTTACATTGTTTTTGTATCCTGGGTTTTATTTCAGCGAGGCAACTGTTTGATGGTCTTTCAGTTGACATTTTCACACAATTCGCACTTCGTTTCTTTGTACCTTCAAGGTAAGGAAAGCAGGTTTGATTAAATATAATATTATTTAATTCAGACCAATGTTTTTCAAAACTCAGTTGCATTGAATTTTTTCATCTCAGAAAAGATTCCTTTAGGGCAGCTAGCAATATTTAGTGCTACCCACTGAAAAAAGGCCCATCCCCATTGAAAAACATAAAAATAATTATATTTCCACTCAACTTTGATCGACTAAAATATATGTCATCCCCAGCATTATTTCGAACAAAGAACAATAGAATTTCGTATCCCCAGTGAAAAAAAACGTTTTTTGATTACCCCATTGGATTTTTATGTCTCTTTATTTATCCCCACTGACAAAAGAATTTCCACCGGGTCACTGAGACAGGGATGTGACTTATTTTTCAAATTTATCGAATAAAGAAAGGTATATCGAATAGGTGAGCGTTAAACTGAAATATAGTAATTATATATATTTCGCACCTTTTCCACATGTAGTATTAATACCAACATCGCACGGACCCCAATGTCCTTTAACCCATTGGTCATCATGACAATTCCGAACTTTGCACGGAATTTGCTCCATCACAAACTGGCCGTTAATACTGGAAGGACATGACGGGCGGTCACTCGAAGCGTGCTGATAAATACGCCTGGTACGGGCGGACATTCCGACGCCACATTTGGCGGAGCATTCGGAGAATACAGACCATTGAGATATTTGGCAATCATTTGAACACGGAAGAACACATCGTTTCTAAAATAAACGTAACAGAAAAATAGAAAGAGTAGTTATTGGACGCAAAAAGCTGACTTAAGTTCTACCTCCAAACTGCCCTGTAGAAAATGTCAATTTATTGTCTTAGAAAATATTTGAAAATCTGTAGAAAACGGAAACCCGAAGGCCGGTCAAGAAAGAAATTGGTATGAATGAATATACACTTTTGTTCTGCTTTTTGCTTTCATGATGAACATTCTTAAAATGAAATATTCTTAACATATTCTTCTAAGCGTTCTTATCAGCCTCAGTCTGAAAAACGCGCCAAAAGAGGTAATATAAAAACCATTTAATTAATAGGCAACAAAAAATAGGCAAGTTGAATCAGCCTGAGAAAGATTTCAGATTTATTTAGGAATATTTTTCAAAAATAAATTCAACCTTGAAAATTTTTAACATACGTATTATTCTTAGGACATTCTTAACTTTTTGGCCATCATGAAATATTCTTATAAAGTGTATTCTTATAAAAAAAGCTATTACCTTTGTCGGAAATTCTTCATCATAATCATCTTCACAATAGCGAAGAGGAACAATTTTTCCATCTGTTGAAAAACAAGTCACATTCCGTATCTTAATCCCAAAATTGACGTTGAAACCCTTGTCACATGACACCGAAGCACCAATCAGCTGACACTCGGTCCAATCTCCTTCTTCGACTTCAAATTCGGAACATGGATGGGTGTTACAAGGGCGACTTTGGTTGAACTTGATATTGAGACCAATTTTACACCCGCCAGGTAAAAGAGGGCGGGACCTTGTTTGGGTACCTATAATAATGAGAAAGAAAATTTGATCTAATCTCGTTTTCAAACAAATTTAATTTTTGACATAAGATTTAATGTGAAAGAATCAACATAATAGTGAATCGCTATAGGCAAAATAAACATCAACCAGCCTAAAAACATACACAATGGACTTGAAAAACAACACTATCCACTTTTCACGTTCACTTTTCATTTTTCACTTTTAATATCAATTTTCCACGGAGGAAATGAGTATTTTGATGTTAATTATGTGATGCCATTTATATTTGAAAATAACTGTTGTCAAACCAATCATATTTTATTTGTTCCGGTTTCATTAAAAAAAATATTTTCCGGCGTCACGAATCAACGCCTAAACAATCACAAATTACAGCTATACAAAGTCTCCAAAAGTACACCACTCTCCCAATGATTGACATATATTTTTTTATAAGAACACTATAACCAAATAGAGCTTCTTGCGGATGTTCTTAATTCGTACGTCCAAAAAAAGCTTCAATCTATTGGTCATAACTCAAAACCACTTTCTTTTCAGCGACACCAAGGGCTTTTCAGTGACACCAAAAGAATTGCTTGCAGCACATTACTGAGATCACAATCTGGCTTTGTAAACTTTGAAATTCATAAAAAAAAGCAATAAAAAATGAGAATTAAAAATACAGCGATTAATCAAGCCTTAAGGCATGGAACGTCGTTTTAACGTTGAAAAAGGTCCTGGGTCTGCTGGGGTAGAAAAAACATCCATTTCAGTTTCAGTTTCATTTAAAGCAATTGTCCGAAGAACTCTATGTAAAGCTTTAAAATTAATGTTATTCAGATATTCTCTTGGAATATTATGTTCGACACGTGATCCGCAGCCGATCTGTGATTTGGCGATCGACCAGCATAAAGTTATTGGCAAGTTAGCCAATGAGATGTTTTAAGCAACCTTCAAAATTAAAAAGAATTCAGTTCGGTTTTCGTTGGTTTTGTTTTCAAACCAAATTAATGAAATTAATGGCCTCGTTTCACAAGTAATGAAGTCATTTAAAAATAATGTGAGTTACCACTTTTTGGCGAGTTACCACTTTTTGGCGAGTTACCACTTTTTGGCGAGTTACCACTTTTTGGCGAGCAAAAATCGTAGAAAGGGACAAAAATGAATATTAAGCTTTCAATATTTCCATTTTTATGACAATGAGTTTCAATACATTTACAGACCTTCAGTTTGATTACGTTAATCATGAAGGTAAGAAAAAGACATGGAGAATCAACTCTTCCGTAATAGCCTGCACGGTCATTAAATTCTTTATAAATTTTATTCAAATCGGTTTTCT
>JAUJPO010076173.1:0-11169 GCA_032270745.1 Tiaropsis multicirrata
CCTCTCGTCAAGCCTGATCAACATCCCCAATATCATCCCAAATCCCGTTCGTACATACACCACTTATTTCGACCTTTTTATTATATATGTTTCGGAAATATATTCATGCACATTTCGACCTTAAATCCTTGTCTCCGTTATTTTTGTCTCTCCTGTTTCCCGATACACGGTCGTTACAGCGTTCTATGCAATTAACCCATCTAGAGGCTCTAATTTATAAAATTTTCTGGGCCCGTCGGCCCCAACCATGGTGGGACCTCCTTAGTTTAGATGCTATTTTTACGTTGTTTGTCCGTCTTTGTATTCACTTTGTAAAGGGCATGAGGCAATTTTTATTTTAAACATTTCAGCTTTATTCTTAGATTTATTAAATTAAAGGACCTTTTTTACTTTTACTTAGAGTTCATTTCAGCCATTGTAGAGGTTTTAATTTTCAAAATTTTCTTTGCCCGTCGGCTTCAACCATGGTGGGGCCTCCTTAGACACTAAATTTGGAAGAAACTCTTAAATTCTTAACGCATTCCATTAATTTGTAAAAATGTAAAGAGTTCAACTTGCATCATCTTCTTAACTTTAATTTAAAAGAGAAGAAATCTTTCAAAAAGTACATTTTGAGGAACCTTAGCATTGATTTACTAAATCTGATATATAAAATTTCAGGGATCGAGCCAGTTCCAAAAACCTTCCATAAATAACGTCTCTAATATTGAGGTTTAATAGCAACACTGACTCTGTGCACCATGGGTGTTCAATGGGGTTAAAAGAATTGCGCGACCAGGTCTCTTTTAGACAATTTTTGAAGATAACTGTAATATTTTCTAACGGTACCGGTATTTGGCAAATGTTTTTAACGGTATTACGGTATTTTATGAAAAAAATTAACGGTATTTCTGGGTTTCGACACTCTCGGAAGCCCCCCACTTCTTGTAGTCTCAAAAATACTAAATTAAAAGAGGATTTACAGTTGAAAATATTCGAGGAGTAAAAAATAAAGCAATCTGCCCTTCTCCCCCTTTACTGTACCGTCCTTCAAGAAAGCCTGTATCAAACCTTTGTCAAAAGTTCAACCAGAAATTGCAAAGAACGATGTGGTTTAATACAGGCTTGCCTGGTTTTAGGCCATCCTTTCTTAACCGCATAGGAGTGCAATTTTTCGTATTAAACCATCCGTGAAACTGAGGTGTAAACCCGAAATGGGAAAGGTATCAGTCGAGGCAGGCGGGAATCGGAAAAAAATAATCTTACCTTGAAATATTGAAAGTATAGTTTTACCACACAAAACTATCCGTAAATCTGAGGTATTTGGGGAAAGAATCGGAAGAATCGGGAAAACTAGAAGCAAATCCGAAAAAGATAATCTTCCCTTGAAGGATAGGAATTAAACTTGCAATTGCAATTTTGATTTGCGCTTCCATGGTATGTCTAAATCTTAAAGGTACGCACACACTATAGCAAAACTCATACTCATACTTATTCGCTTCGCAAAACGAAAACTTTTGATAACAAAATCTACTTATTTCTCCAGCCCCTTCATAACTTGAGGATTTCCAGCAATCTGATTTAAGAATGTTTTCTTCATTCTCCCTAAAAATATAAAAATGATATGGTGTCCCATTATTAAACCTGCTACTGCTAACCTGGTATTCAGATATAAAAACACGATGAAAATATATCATCTGACGAGTTTGGCTTGTGTTTTGTGCGGGGACCGCGCTCATTTAAAAAATTATGGAGTACAGGAAGCGCCAAGCTGAGAAAAAACATAGAATGACCAAATTCGTCAGATGGTTATTTTCGTCGCGTCTTTAGAGTTTTAACGTGCCGATAGAGAATTCACCATCTGAATACCAGATTAGCTACTGCTAAATGTAAATTTAATTGAAAAAATATTGGCTCTTGTCTGAGGAAAAAAATCCAAATTTGATCTAGCCGACCTGTGGAGAATTATCTAATAATCGAATTCTTAACATAACGGAACCTGTAGGCATGTGTCTGTCGTATTAAAAGATTTTCCAAAAATAAAAATGTTTGTCCTTAATTTTGAAAAACAAATCTTTCTTTAAACCTGCAGGAAATAGAAAAACACAGAAAAGAAAGAGTTTTTTTTTATCCCATACGCCGACATAACTTGTGTAATTGATACTCGATTTAGAAATGCAGTACTTGTCATCCCAGCAGACACACAACGTTATTTCAACATTGTTTCGACGTCGAATTAACGTTCTGACGTTGAAACAACATTTGTTTGGACGTTTGAACAACATTCCGTGCCTGCTGACCACACCTGCGGTAAAGAGAATAGCCAACATATTGATTCATTCGTTGTATACTACCTGATGTGGTCAAATCAACGTATGTTCGGGGATAAAACTACTGTTAGGGCGGATTGAAAGTGTAAAATGTTCGGAGGTAAGACACAACTATGTATGCAACAATGATTAGCAAACGTAGGGGTCATTATCACTAAACGAATAATGTTTATGCTGCTGTGCTTCTTGAAAATCTGTTTGATAACGCCTTGATTTGACAAGGATTTATAAGGTTGTCGGATGCTCAGATCGTGATGATATAATCAAATGAATACCAATTTCATTTCAATCTTAGCCTAGCATCTAGACGACAAGAACTTTAAAAGTAAGAGAGACCACAAGAAACTACCCCTGCTGGTGTCGCAAAAAATCACCAGTCTCCTTATTTCAGCCTCTTCCTAAAAGCATAACATTCTTCACCGTTCCTTAGTTACTCACTTTTCAACAGTGGTAGAGTAGCAGCAGTAGTAGTAGTAGCAGTAGTGGTAACATTCAAAACACGTCCACAGTACGTTAAAACGTGACCATCATCATAAATTTCTGCCGAATAAAAGAACATTCTTCGAAGAGGATTCAAAAAAAGCAGAAAATCCCGTAGGCGAAATATGGAAACGTATGTAATATCAAATGGATATTTTGAAACGCAAATACACATCTCTACTTTTAATGATTACTCATTTATTCTCAGACATTCCATATAGCGACAATACGTGCCTTTGCTGAATCGCTGAAATAATATTATCAACAAATGTTGAATGCACCGAAAAAAGCTATCAGAATGTAGGGTCTGAAGAGTCATATAAAGAAGTAAAAATACTAAATACTACCTTTATATCGGAAAAAAAATGTCGGACTTATTTTTCGTCGGACAAAATTTTCGTCACTTTTGTCCGACGAAAAATTTAGTCCAACGAACATTTTTGTCCAAATCTAAAATTTCAAATCTAAACATTTTGTATTAAAAACGGGAACACCATAGAAAATTATCATAATAAAGATATGTTTTGAAAATAATTTTCGCTTCAGGTAATATTTTTTCTTTTTGTTACACAATACGTATATAATTGTATGAGTAAGCATTTAGGCAAAATTTTAGTTTGGACAAAATTTTTTATCGGTCAAAATATTTCGTCGGACATAATTTTCGTCACCTCCAAAGAATTTCGTCACTTTGTTTGACATTTTTTTGTCCGATAAGGTATACTATATCAATTAAGGAATTTACCTCGCACCCCGTCACAGAAAACAATGTATTTGCTTTGATCCGAAATACTATTGAGTATATTTACTTTCGTACTGCACTGTAAAGATCCGATTTTGAAACCCAGATTTTTGGGCGAACGTTTTGGTTATCATTCAGTCATGTCCTAGGTTTAACGATGGTAGACTAGTTGTTTTTTATAAATCAGCTACGTTTTCGACAAAAAACAAAAGACAGAGAATAGAGAGAGACGTGTCTGTGATTACTCTTATCCGCTAACAGTTGCGAACGATTAATTAAAAACTAATTAACTTTGTCAAATTAATTTAAATCAAATGGTCATCAGTTATTTTGGCATTCCTTAAACGTTTCTTTCTTAAAAAGAAAAAATTGTTAATGTTGACTTTTATCTTTTATCTGCTGAGGGGGGGGAGGGGGTTGCACTCAAGGTAAGTGACCTAACGGATGCGCGGCCCTTAATTCTAATTTTTGTCCGTGAAAGGATAAAAAAGTAAAGATCCCAGCAAAAAACTGACTGTTTGTCAACAACAACAACAACAACAACAAGGTTTTGAAATTACATCAAGGAGTTTAGAGGTTCAGAGACAGAGGAGTAAATGATGAGCAATCAAATTGTCGGTTGGATTTTGACATTTTGAAGTGGATATGTTAAAAAATGAAGATAATAATAATATATAACAAGAATTTGCTTTTTAAATGAAGTAATGGATGTGTCTTTCTAAAGAGTACTTCCATATCTTCGAATTTGAGACCACGTCGTTCTTTAGTACTAAAGTCTCTGAAACTCGCTTGAATAAAGGAGACAATGTCTCGATGCTTCATTCTCCAAACTCGTTTAGAACACTTTGCTGCGGATAAATTGGAGTGGTCTCAACAACCTCCTTCTAACCATCGGAATTCATAATCCGCTAAAAAACCACGCGTAGAATAAAGACACAGAAAAATATTTCGTATTCGATTGTCAATTGCTGTCATCACCCCCTATTGTCTAATAAACATATTGTATTTATAATGTATTGTAACCTTCAAAAAATGTTAATGTAAAAACCAGATGTGAAAACCAGGTCGTCCTTTTGCATTCTTTTTTATATTGTGAAGAGTAAACAACAAAAAAATGTATTTTTCTCAATGCAAATTATAGAAGAAAGGGGATATGTTGGTTGGTTAAATAAACGGAGAATTTGTCAGCCTGTTTTAGTATTAAATCAACATTGACTCTATAATGGTATGCGAGATAAGAGCATTTTTTTTTCATTGAAAAAATAAAAACTTTATCTCGAATTGTTTGTCCTCTAAAAAAGACAAGCTCTGTTTTGACTAATTGCTAAAAATTGTCAAGCAAGAAATAAAAATTGAGAAATCATGGCAAGATGGATTTTATTGGTAACTTTGATTTTTTCATTTTGTTGGCTGATGGATGGAGCCAGCATCGGTGCCACTAAAACCAAACGAGAAATCAGTGCCACAAATGACATCGAAGGAGAGAGTAACCAAGTTGATACATTTCTGGCAAGACTGACATCTGCCCTAGCTGAACGCGTGCGTGACAAATTAGACAAACATCACGATTTATCACCTACCGAAGTGAAATTACTGAGATTCTTTGTCAAAAACTTGAAAAAGAATAAAAACCAACAACGACAGCAATCAAAGAAAGAGATTCTAGCTGATGATGTTGATATACAAGATCTGTTACATCAAACAACAGATTCACCGCAATCTACTACAACAATAAAGCCAGCGAACAGCATAGAAACTGTTAAAACCAAAGGGACGTTCAATTCACCAGAAACGTATGCTATAAAGAAATCATCTTCTCAAGAGACTGAATCTAAAGAGCAGAAAAAATCGTTTGACGAATTCATTGTCAAGTTATCAACGGCTTTAGCTAAACGTGTCAAAGATAAACTGTCTAAGGATCATGCTTTGACAAAGAATGAAGTACAGTTGTTAGAATTTTTTGTCCGACAAATTAGAGATAAGAAATCTATCGCGGATCGAGGAAAAGAAGTACAGGATTTCGAACCACAGTTGCGTCGAATAAACAGAGTCGATAAACCTGATGTTCCCGAAACAACAACCAGATCAGAGACAAAATCACAGAAATCTTTATTCTTGAACAATATCGACCAAGAAATTACCAATCTGATTCAAGAACTGACGGCGGCTGGTGACAACCATACTACCAGATACCATCCTAATGAAATTGCCATCGACCCTACCGACTTACCACCAAAGATAAACAATATCGCCACCAATGCTGAAAACAACCAAGACCAAAAAAGCAAAAATATTGAACCGAAAATTCAACAGATTAAGAGGACAGTCAACACTGACACCAGTAACAAGATATTCAAAGACCTTGAAAATACGTTGAGTTCATCTTCTCCTAGTTCTCAAGGCGATGTTGAGAATGCTGATAATAAGATGATGAATGTCGTTAAAAGTTACGTCGAGTCCATGAAGAAAATCAAACAGAATGTCGACTCTGAAAGTGAGAATACAGAGAAGAAAATCTTAAACGATGTTTTGTCCTTTGTGACCAAGAAGAAGAAGGAGAAAGTACTGACGAAGACAGAGCAACGAGATGTTTTAAGCGTGGACGAGGCTCAAAAGAACCGACAGTTCGCACAAAGTCTTTGGAAGGAGCTAGGCGTGGATACCAAAGCTGATATACTGACTAATCGACTAGAGAGTATTGTTAAGAAAGCAGTCCACTGTGTTGATCGACCTGTCAAAGATTGTAGGAACGTTTGCATTCATGGTGATCCTAGCAACTGCCAAAATGTATGTGTCAATTCAACAGAAATGGATTGCATCAATATTTGACCATTTTCTTCCACAAACTCCCCGAATTAAAAGGGTGATAGGAGGCGCCTATTGGGCGTAATAGAATGTGTGTCACTATAGAAAGGGACAACACAACACACTATACAATAGCTACTATTAAAAGATAATGTTATTTCTGTGGTTTTTCGTAACACGCACTGTTATTAAAAGAAAAGCGTCTCATTAAAGAGTATATGTTAAATACATATGCAATAGTATTGTGATAAGTAAGTAAGTGTAAACAATCATGTTGTGGTTTTATAATACCCATCAAGGAAGGAGGCATAGAGCCACTTCAATTATCATACACTTGAAAATTTGAACACACTAATCTTGTTTCACAACAAAGTAAGCAGTACAAAGACATAAAAAATATGTTACTGTATGATGATATTATTTTGCCTGGGATTATCAATATTTCTAGCTGCAGAAATAGAGCATTGACTAGACTAGACATTGCCATGATATTCTAATTTTTGCTGTAAAGTTATTTATTTTTTTATATATTGTAATGAACTCGTTAATATATTTTTCACCCAAATATTAATGCTAATTGTAATTGTTTGCAAATCAGTTGCTTCGTTTCCGTTAAATTTCAAGTTAACCAACTTTTTTAAAACGCTTGGCAACAGCCTCCAAATCGGAAGCTGTTTTTAAGTCTTTGGCTTTACGGTCAAACCTCTCATAAAAATTTTATCAAGCCCGACCTCGTTTCCATGAAAATCTTTTGTTTAAAAAACGAACAAAAAATGAAATATGTCAAGAACCGGAAGAGCTTTTTTAATAATTCTGTTTTTGTTGATCTTGTATTTATAGTATCTTTTTATATAAAAACCAAATAGAACATTCTTTTAGATAAAAACTCGAAAAAAATCTCGGGAGAGGTGTATTCAGGCCCAAAACTAAATTCGTATTAGTTAAGTTCACAACCAAAATGTATAAAAAATATAAAACTTACATTGAAACAGTGCGTCTTTTTCCTTCATAATTGAATTGGAAGTAGTAGACCAAATGACTCTTGACTTTTGACCACATTTTTCAAATTCTGATGTTTTTTTCGAGATATTAATGTTTTTTTTTTTTGTTAGTTGGTCTATAGTTCTAAATTAAAGAGGCGAAATAGAGAGACATAGCTTGTAACATATGTAGTTTTGAGCTGAGAAAAATTTACATACTTTAATTGGAGAAAATTTCGCGAGCTTGACCCTTTGCCACGAAAAAAAATTACAAAATGTTTGCTATTATTCTCTAAAAAATGTCCTAAAACGTCTTTATTATTATTATTTTCAAAACTATAAATACAAATAACGAAAATTTAAAATTTGAAAGGAAAAAAAAGCCATCCACAAAGGAACCAAAATCAAAAACCAAAGCGAATCAGCATGAGTTAACGATAAATCTTTTGTTATATGTTTTTATCTAGATATACATTAAAGCATAAAGTTAAAAAAAACTATTCCAATTAAAAACTTAATTTGAACCATGAACTTCTTTAAAAACTTTCATACCGTAAAAAAACGATAGATAATTCTGGACAACGCGTTTTAAAAAAAGTTAAAAAATTTAGCCCTTGAAAACGAATCATGAAACTTTCACTCATTTAAATATAATATAAAGTAACAAAAAAATCTAAAAACTACAACATCCTTTTAAACTAAAATTTTTGGAACTTTTTTTTTCTCGAAAGTAAACAAAAACTTTATAGAGCCTTTTGTGTTTTTGTCGTTTAAAAGAAATTGTGTATACCATTCCAGTCTTCACCGATTATTCAACTTGTTTCCAGTAGAAAACTTCCAAAATGCTCCATTATAAAGGGCCCTACAAAAGGTTTTCTTTCTTTGTTACATCTACAATAAATGAGGGACACCATTTTCTTAATCATCACCTTGTTCTCTCACAATAATTCATTTGACAAATAAATGTAGCGTCTTTAATACAAATTGTCACCTTTTTTACTAATCTTTAGTTGTATATTTTGAAGGTTCATTTAATACATTGAGTCGATATTATTCTGTGACCGTGGCTTTTTGATTTTTTCGTAATTCTTTGAAACCAAGTCCAATATTAAAAGCTGTAATCGAAAAAGCAATTACTACAATGAATGAAAATGAAGACAAAAGAGATCAAATAAACCAATAAGTCGAAAAGCTGATGAACTGATCCATAAAAGCATTTTTTTCCACTCGTGTTTGTATGAAATATCGGGTTGTTCCAGGAAAGAAATTGTACATTTATGGGGGTTGTGGATATATGTCTTGGAATAACGTAAAATCGGGTGTCCAGGGGAACTTTAGAATGTCTAAAGAGTCAAATCGACGTTTGCCCGGGAGTAAAACTACGGTCAGGGGTCGAATTATACAAAAAAAAGGTCGAAACTGAAAACTGTCCAGAAGTAAACTATAAGAAACAGCAAATATATTTTGTATAATTCAGTTCTGGAGCTTATATGGTTGAAAAAGGGATTCTTACGTAGTGACTTTTGATATCATTGATGCTGAATAATAATGTCAGATATTCTTTTTCATCTACTTCTTTGATTGCTCTTTTATAATCATCCTGTAAACAAAGCAAAGTACACTGTCTTAAAAAGGGCCAAGTTGAACATTTTTAGAAGCTCTTTAATCATTGGAGTAATTAATTCTCAATAAGAGATCAAAGAAACGTGTGCATTTTAACGGCAATAAAAAAGTAACGTAAATCGAACCAATGACAAAAAAGTACCTTTAAGGGACGAAATTTTAGCGAGAAAAAGATTTTGTGGAAGGAATTTCTGCAGATTTTCCTATTTTGAAACTTTGAATTGCAAAATTAAATTCCGCAACAATTTCTGCTTGCAAAAACGTTCATAAAATGTTCAACTAAAGTCAAAAATAAAGGAACATAAAAATTGAGAGAAGAAACCTTCTGTAAAACATTTATTTTATCCCTCAAAAGATAAGGTGAGTTTAGCTTTTTGCAATCAACAACAATCATTTTCAAAAAGTAAAATTTGACAAGTTGAGTTGAGTTGAGTTGAGTTTCAGCTGAGATATTGAAAATTGGAGTTAATAATTAACAGGAAAACAAAGATTCATACCAAATATGGATACTTGGCAACTTTTGACACAATCTTTCCCCTTGTAATGAAGTATCTAAAAAGTATGTTTTATAGCATTTAGTACAATTCAGTGCAGTAAAATACTAGACTAGTACTAAGTTCAAGAGATGTGCCACCCGGTTTAAAAGGCAGTCCAACCTCTGAGTAAAAATGTGCTGAGCAAATATGTCTTTTTTAAATAAAAAAAAGCAAAGATCAGAAAATTTGCAATGCTTTGGCTTCACAAATAGTAACAAAGATTAAAATGAAAGGTCTGTAGTGTTTTGAATAAAGAAACAGCAACTTCAGTTCAATGAATTGATTATTCAAGCAAATCAAAGTTATTGCTTTTCACTGCTGTGCTGACCTGACGTAAGATCTCATAAATAACCCAGTTTGAAACTGGTTTTAAGTTCCAGTTGGTTGTTAAAATTCCTTACAAGTAAAATCAGGTGAAAGTAACTGGAAATAATAGTAATAGAGCGTTGCTTACCTTGAGATGCCATCAAGATAGTTGATAGAATCGCCTTCAATCCTGTGAACCTCATTTAAAACTTCTTCCTAAACAATTTAAACGCAAAATTCATCAGATTGAAGATCATGAAAACAAACTACTGTAATTCATCAACGATTGAACTTAAAACTAAATACAATTCGATGTAAATTATTGTATATTGATAAAAGAAATTGCAACAGAAAAAACAGGTTAATGAAAGATATACCTGGATCGATACCCCAAAATTGTTTCCATCTTCTATCTTCGGTATCAACAGTTGGATCCAAGTTTTTAGCTAAAGTAAGAGAGAAAATACAAATTCAAAGATATGAAAAAGGTTTCATCATAGAAAACATTTTGATATCGAGGGTACAAGTCAAAATAATACAGTCTTTTAATACAGTCAGTTGTGTCAGAGATGACATGCCAGAAAGATTTGATGAATAACTAATATGTAAGCAATGTTTAAATCTACCTTTTCACAAGTTTCAATGAGGTCCTTTATCTCTGGCTTTAGCAAATCAATGAGTCTGATTAATTTCTAAAAATAATAAATGAATATGGGGGATTTTCAAAGAGAATATTTTTAAGCAAAATTTACGTACTGGGTAAAACAAGGATTGCTTCCCAGAAAGTTTCAATAAAACAAAGTTTATAGAGCTCATCAAACCATTAAAAAAAATCAGATAATTTATTGAAAATAGAATGTGTGCATACGCTGACCAGCTATCAAGTGCTAATAGTTTAAGTATACCTTATTGCAGGGAAAACTTGGGACTTTACCATCACCATCTTCTCCATTGTCTAGTTTCCTTTTCTTGACTGCCTACAAGAAAGATGACATTATTGAAATGAGCTTTAAAATATGACAGCCAGAATAGGGCAGCGCTGCAAATAAGGGTTTATTAGTTGACCGGAGATTTTGTGAGAGTAGCAAGGAGACATGAAAACTTCTTCACTCGTCTCAAAATCATACAAAGATGATATGCATGTTATTTGTGAAATAAGTTTGTTTATTAACGTCATACATAGGCGCATGGCGCCATTATCGTTTAGAAATTCAATAAACGTGTAGTTCTTTATTAAAGGAAAAGAAAAACGTTCAAACTACGAAGGAATATCACTTGAAGTAGTTCTTATAAATTCATAATAATGTTAGATGCAAAGGAATTTTAACTATTAATAAGTTGTGCTTATAGAATTATACACAAAGGAATATTTTTCACCGGACAAAGTC
>JAUJPO010076184.1:0-11169 GCA_032270745.1 Tiaropsis multicirrata
AAAATCGGTCATATAATTACAATCTTAACCATATGAGATTAACCAGGAATCCCATGCTTGATTTCGTGAAATTCTGGAATTTCCCTCATAACCAGATTCTAGTAATCTAATACCTCAAAAAATCATTTTTGTCGTAAGCCTCGCAGGTTGTGGATTTGCCAATTTGAGACCGCTGAAGCTTTCCGTAGTGAAGTCTCTTAAACAATATTTTAAATGTTGATATTATATATATCTTTAGACTGGATGACATCAATAAGAACGTGTACACAAACCAACCAACAGCTGCTTATTTTATGCAATTTAATACATCCAGCCGATAACAACTGGACCCAAATATATTTTTATTACTTTATCCCTATGTAAATAATAACTAAGTAAAATTTATCTATAATGACATTTTTTTTTATTTTTCCAATAATAAATCACCTATCAAATTTTTAACCATGACTTTAAATAATTGTTCCACTACCCCTCCCTTATGTCTTTTTTCGTTAGACATAATTGTTCCCTTCACGTTGTGACAAAGCAGTCATGTTTCCATTGTTCTTATCTTCGAAATATATTTGTTGTCTCTCCATTTACCAGGATCTTCTTAACAAAATTTATGGTTCATGGTATACCAAAATTATCTTTGGTGCTAATAGACTCTATTCGAGTACTGTAGATGAGACTTTAAATAAGTATTTTGATATTTTTTCAGGTATAAATTGAATTTGAGTTTTTCACTACATTATTGACAAGGTATTAATGATATCTGTTATGTAATCTTTCTTACGGACACATCCTAAAATCCAGGTATTTTCCATTTGCTGGTTTGACCTTCGTCGTCAATAAAACCAGTGGTAAAACAACCGGTTTGCGTAGAAAAGATTACGTAATGGATATCATCAATAAGTAATTTCTGCCGGCTCTCATCTTTAGGCATAATACTCATTCTATGGCGATAAAGTCAGATTATTATCATCTCAATAGTCTAAGATCTCATGATAACTGAAATGACCCTCTTCATTCCTTGTCATAAAATATATTAGACTGACATCAGATTTTCGTTTGTCGTTCAATTCGCATATTTTTCTTTCTTTCAGCACTCCATAATTATACGATTTACATCGGTCTATATGTTCGATACATTTTTCAAAACATTCGATTTGGTTTTGAACAATTATTGATTTAAAAGTATAACCTTCCAATGTTTGATTGATGTGTTCTGTCAATGATGCATAACTGATTGGACCACCACTTGAGATACCAGTCAAATGCAATGATGAAACTAAAGCCATAAAAGAGAAAATTTTGCACTTCGGTAGATAAAGTTTCCTGGGACTCACTAGGAACTGAGCTTCAGATTTGGTTTTCTTTATCCTATTTTTACTGAATTAAGCCCTCATAATCTATGTTCATATCTCAATAGATTCATATTGCTTTTCTGATTCTCCATAACAATTAAAATCCTTACCTTCCTTCTCATATACAATTGAAACCTCCTTAGCAGATAACTGCTTGTTCCATATTGCAAACCGTCTTATGAAAATATTCGCTCTCGGTGGTTGAGGGGAAACCTTTGCTGCAGATTTTCCCAAAGAGATTCGTCCTTTTTCCATCTGATTAAAGGGGTTAAACATTGAAGACGTTACTTCAATTGTTGCTTTGAACTTTTCAACACCATCTTTATGCCGTCCGAGTGAGACCATGTTATGAGGTAAAAAGACCATTTCTTTGTGACATCTCTTGTATGAAACAACCTCCAAGCTTTATTAGTTCCGTCCCATACCTCTATCGGGACTGTATCATCAGTGAAATGTTTCCAATTGAACCAAGAAGAACTTATAATGAAGTCGGTCTCATATTTTTCCCATTTAATCCACAATGAAATACTAAACCCATTATTACATGTGGATAAGTCTGTTAAGCATACACCAGATAGGTTATCAATGTCTATCCCACTGTCTCGACCATTAAACGAAGCTACGTAAGACTCTATATTCCAATCGGTTTCGATCAGTGTACCAGGACGAAGAACACCAATGTTCGCATTAGTGGTTCTGTTTTCAGAAAATGTCTTGTTACCTTCGAAGTAGTTCAATTTCCATAGTTGGTCTGGATCGAATGTTAGCACTATTGATGAAAAAAGAGAAATATATTTTATATCTCTAGTGTAGAGAAGTTAATCTTGAAACTTTTTTGTCAATAAGCAGCTGATTTTCGAAGCTAAGTAGATTTGCGTTCTTTATAGGGTGCTGTACAAACATATAATACAAACTGAATTTAAAAAATGATGGAAAAATGACCTTACCCAGCCTTGTGAAATAGCTGCTGATCCAAAACAAAACACAAAATAGCTCCACACCAACCATATCGACTTTTGTGAAGAGTATATTGAAAATATTTAGTAGAAAGTGTTCTCTTTAGAGCGATATTATTTCCTCCCATGACGTGAAGTTAATAACTAGGAGAGAAAAATAACTTTAGCAAAGGGTCTTACTTCACCATGGTAAAGATCCTTTTACCATCTACCAAAAGAACGCAACAAATCACACCTCAACCAATATTGGTTTTGTTTAGTTCATTGAAATTTATCAACAAGTGCTTGATGAAATAAGCTCCATTTTTCATCCGTTTATACAAGAATATATTAATGATTGATTATTTATCAATGTTCACTCGATCTCGAAATTACCGTACGTTCGGACAGAAATTGGGGTCTCAAAATCGCTCCCTTACAGTGCAGTGCAAATTTTTCTGAAAAACCGACCCCTATAGCCGTACATTTTTCGGTCATTCCTCCCAAGTTTAGGCAAATATTTTCTAAATTTTCTCAAATTTCCTACCCTTACAGAGCACCTGGGTGTGCCTGGCCTTTGCCAGAACCTCGAAAAACCTACTCTTAAGGGCCGCACGTCCGGAAGGTCACTTACCTTGAGTGCCCCCCACTGATTCATAGTATGACTTTTTAGTGACATGTAATAAGAAAGACCTATACGTGTTGCGGATGATGAAACTATTGCTTGTTAGAAACTATCAGTGTTTGATCCCAGAGGCACGGAACGTTGTTTTTTAGTCCAAATGATAATGTTTCAACGTCACAACGTTATTTGGAATAACGTTGTGTGTCTGTGTGTCTGTGTGTCTGCTGTTTGATATAAAGTGAATAGGTTGAATTTGCCTTAATATGTACCAAGCGAACAACCCGCTGTCTTGTAGCTAAATAACTACAAACAAATATCAGGTATATGCCTTCAAAGGTTGCTGGGTATGTGTGGCTGTCGGTTTTTTTAGCATTCCCAAGTCTCTCTAAGGGTCGCAAAAACAGAAAAGAGTCTCTATGGGTCTCGAAATTTGATAAATTTAGCCAAAGTGTCTTTTTAAGGGTCGAAATTTTCAATATTTTTGGTAAAACTTTTGAAATTGGACGCAATATTTACCAAAAGTCTTTAAGGGTCGGATAAGGATCTGGGCCGCACATATATAAGTTTTGATCCGTATCGTTCCATCAAATATCCAACCAAAGAACAAAAGAATATCGTATCCCCAGTTAAAAATGATTCCCATCTTCATTTCCCACAAAATAAGTTTCCACCGGGTCACAGAGACAGGGATGTATAAATGAAGAACACCGTCCGATGAAAACGAAAAAAGGACAACTTTTCTAGTTCAGACTTTCCGATAGATTAATATGGTGTTGACTTGTTGGAATAACTGAAGTAACTGTTCCCCTCGATTTACATACAAAACACCCCTATATTACGGACCCTGTGGAATCCTCTCACGCACAGAAAAATATGTCCAAAAAACTATCCCGGTCTGAAATTAGCATAGAATTTCGTCTCTACCACTGAAAAAAACCTTGAAAACCAAAGGAATTTTGAAATCTTCACTGAATTGTTATCGACTATAATGTGTCATCCCCGACATCAATATTTTACAAAGACTTTGATATCCAAACTGGATTTTATTTTACCTACTCTACTTATTTTAGCTACTGACGAAATAAAAAATTCCACCGGGTCACCTAGGACAGAATTTGTACAAGGTTCAGTCCCTCCACCAAGAGATCTCTACCCGTTACAAATTTCAAAGAAAGATCTACCGTGGTTTCTCCAATTTAACGCGTACTCTAATTTAACGTGTGGCCTGGTTTTTGCGAAAAATCGTAATTAATTTTACTCTAATTATTAATGCGTAGCAGGAATTCCAAGTAGTTGATTTTCCTCTAATTATTACTCGATGTCAAAATCAATGGGCCGATGCAGTAGTCTCGTGATCTTGATCAGGGAGGGATGGAACTGCCATGTACATACACGTATAGAACTTTAGATTCAGATTTATACAAAAAGCTCAGTGAGTTAGTTGCAGATTTTATGGAAGATTACCAAAGAAATAATAAAACAAATTGAAGAAAAGAAACATGATGTTAATCATGAGTTAATAAAGATTTTAAGAAGATTTTAAAAGTCTCTAATTTAGTGCGTCCAATTAATGCCCCCCTAATTATTAACGCGTACTTTGACGCCGAAATCTTGTAATTAATCTTTCTCTATTTTTTCACGCGTAGCGTCCAAAATAATTATTTATTGACACGCGTTAAATGGGCTCTTCCAGAAAAAAATTGTTCATGGGGGTGGAGGATATATTGTCCAGGGGAATCGAAAAAATTGCCGTGTCCATAGGGTCAATTTGAAATGTCCAGGTGTAAATTTTTGTGTTCAGGGGGTCAATTCGATGCTTGTCCAGGGGTGAAGCCTGTGTCCAGGGGGTGAAAAATCGAAGTGTCCAGGGGTAAATCATTGAAAAAATAATATGTCCTCCACCCCCCATGAACGAATTTTTTCTGTAAGAGCCCAATTGGAGAAACCACGGTATGCCTGCGAGCATAATTTAGAACCGTAAAATCAGAGTTCGATTTTTATTTGAATGTTTTAGGAATTAAACTCTCTTCATCAAATTATCTCTTCATTCAGAAATTATCAGAACAATTATGTTTACTTCTTCATTCCACTCCTAAATATCTTTATTAACAGATGCACCTCTCTAAATAGATACAATTACAAAAGAAACATTTTAAAAATATGCTTAACATATACATACCTCAAAGGTAAAATAGTATTAATATATATATTTTTAAATACTGGTTAATGCATACATAAACATTATACCATAATCTTAAAGCAACATATTTATTCCATAAAACGTCATAATATTACGAGCTTGTTGCGTTCAAAACAAAAGTAAAAGCACCAGTGTATCTATTTCAATAACCATCTATCCAAGATAGCTCACAACAAACGTTAAAAGTACAACAGCAACTTATTAAACATTATCATCATATCTTGTAATTATCATACTTTTCACAAAAGTAATTGAGTATACGATACACAATAGATTTAATCTATTCTACTGTCTGAATTGGTACAGCACCTGCAATAGGGGCAGAAGTTTTACAATACTCACAATTATCTAATGTTTTAGAAGATGTCTCTTTGGAGGATGTCATTCTCATTTTGTCATTGTTATCATCCTTATGGTGACTGTGTGAGTGGTGTGAATCGTTGGTTCGTTCTCTATGTGAAGACAATTGATGTTGGCCGGTTGTGGAGGATTTTGATGAAACATGTTGGTAATTAGTTGAATGGCTGTTGGAGGAAGATGAATAATGAGATTTTGATGACTGTGATTGCTGATGCTGCTCGTTATTCTGATTGTTGGATTTGTGGTATTTCTGTTGACCGGAGCTGCTGCTGGTAGGTGGCTGCATTTGTTGCTGGTAAGCGCCTTGCTGAAGTTGTTGCTGTTGCTGAAGTTGCTGTTGTTGTTGTTGTGGGTTGTTATGAGAATTAGTTTGTTGCTGATAGGTGGTATTTTGAGGTGCACGACTGTAATGAAAGCCATGTGGAAGTGTCGTAGTGGCATCAAGGTAAGTATTGATTTCTTCTTCGGTATAATACAACATATCATCAGCAATTACACCGTTCATGGATGGTGCAGCCGGTAGCTCACGTGTGAATTGGTTTTTCTCACGTCGGTTCGACGAGTCATACGTGTTACGTGACTGGTAGTAACCTGATGGCGGTTGATCACGTCCTCGCTGAACTTGTGGTGGTTGTTGGTGACGTGCTGTAGATGCTGATGATGATTGGTGATGGTAATCTCCTTGTTGGATACGGTTGGAGGATTCCATTTTCATTTCGTAACTACCAGATGGATCAAAAGCCTCTCGTCCTTGATAGGGATCAGAGAACTTGGCAGGTGGTGCAACAACCTGGGAATGCGATAACACGCTCACTTCTTCGTTCTTGTACGAAGATTCCATTCCTGAGAAGGAATTGCTTCGACGCACCTCTTGTCGTTGGCGAATTTGTTTGGCTTTGTTACGGTCTCGAACGGATACTGAGAACAGGATACCAGCATCATCACATTGAGGAGATGGATCCATGTTGGTTCGTACTTTGATGCTGTCCTTGAACATGGATTTGATACCAGAAAACAACTTCTTCTTACGTTTGCGAGGCTTGTATTCGTAACCACTCTGATCGTAGTAAAGGGCTCCTTTTTCAGTGGTGGTTTCTGGGTAATAAAACTGGTTGTAGCCTGCTGCTGTTTGCATGACTTCTTGTGGTGTTTTTCCAGTGGGATGTTGTCCTTGTTCTCGTTGTGGTGCTTGTTGCAACGCTGGTGGTTTTCGGCTGCCTACTTGAATATCAGGCGAAAACGCATACCCAAGTTTCTTACAAGTTGGGCAATTACAGAATTCATTGTTTTTATCAACCGGATTGAACTTGACGTTCTTTGATTTGCCACCGCTTCCTGTGCTACTGAGAGTCGAGTTGGCGGTCGGCGGTGTGGTACTGTATGACTCGACATACTCTGACTGGTTATTGCTTTCGTTTGACGAAGCAAACACTGAACGAATAGGAGTATCTTTGATAATAAGCGTCTCATTACTTAATCCTGTGTGTTCTTCAACACTCTCCAAATTTGGTCGGTCTGAAGATTTGAAGGAGTTTCGTTCATACGTTTTCAAGTGGCTGGGTGAATGGGTGTCCGAGCTATTGACTAACCGGCGGTTGGATAATGAATCGGTCAAAGCTGATTGTTGGGTCATGTAACCATCGAATTGGTCAGCCACAAAAGCACAATCGTCGTCATCATCACTTTCAGATTCAGTTGTATGTGAATAGTCAATATGTAGTTCTAAAGTGCTTTGTTTACGAAGGTTCTGGCTGTGTCGTTTGTTACTAGATGTTCGTTTCAAAGTACCGCTACGTGATTTGGATTCTTCAATATTGATAGGTGGGCCGTCGACTTCACTTATTGAAGCTAACTGGAGTTTCTCTTCAATCATTGTTTTACGTTGAGGTGAATCTAGCACTGGAGGATTTGTGGAAAGAGCTTTCAGATATTGTCCTGATGCGGGATCAAAAACGACTTCAGATAAATAACCACTTGAGTATGTTAAATATTTAGTTTGTTCCTGAGCAGGATTTTCACGCCATAAATCCTTCTTGGGTGAAGCATCAATATGGAAAGCTTGTGAATCTGGTTTACGTATTGGTGAATGAATGTACATTTCACGTTGCTGATTTTTGTATTGCCGCGCAAAATCACTTCCAAAGCTTCTCTCTTGTTTATCGTCACAAGCTAAATCTAACAGCGTATCAGTTGAAAGTACATAGAAAACACCTTCACGAGCAGCTAGTTTACGCATGTACCATTGTGCTAGCTCACTATAACCTATGCGTGACATCTCCTTGGCAAGTTTGATTTTGATATCACGAGAAGCAGCGAGATCGATGGGCAGTTCCTCATTTTTGGTTAACGCAACCAAGTCACAGCAATGGTTGACCAGAGTTGTTAGCATGTCAAGATCACCCAACGCCGAAGCGATATGTAGAGAAGTCCATCCGTTCGATGTCTTAGCTTCGATATCCGCACCGGCTTCTAATAACAATATTGCCATTCGCCCGTTTCCATCAAGAACGCATTGCTGCAAAGCGGTTAGCCCTTGGAGGTTACGTTCATTTCTTTTCGGGTAGATGCCATATTTGAGAAGTAGTTTCACGATGGCTTTGTCGTCACGGATGACAGCCTCTTGGAAGATTTGATTGGTGAATGGATTGACATGGTCCACGCGATTGTCAACCATTAAATTCTATGAACGAAAATTATAGCATTAATTAAATTCGAAAATAACATTTTTTTTCTTCCACCTAATCGCAATACTGATCATTTTAGAAAGAGTTTTGTAAAGTCAGCTAAAGTGAAATATGATTTTATATGATTGATGATTGCCAGAAAGTGTAGCTGTAACGGCGAACCTCCAAGTACACACCGGTATCCCTAACATTTCCTTTGACAAAAGCGAGTATTCCATGGAGATGGAAAGACACTGTAGCGCACCCCTCTAAAATAAGAAGAAGTAGTCAATAAGTAAGTAAAATATAAATACCAGCATGTTAGACTAAAACGTAATACAGGAGCCGTGAAAGTAACATATGTGTAAGTTACCATATAATAAATTTCGACGAAGTATAACGTAAGTCTCTATACTTTTAAAACGATTCCTCTATCACAATATATATTTTTCTTTATTTTTCTTGTGAGTTTGTTGTTATTCCGGTGTAGTATTTATCTCTCTCTTTCCATGAACCTTTTCTACTCTATTTTTTTCGTCTTCTCCTTTTTCAAATTCTTTATTCTCATTTTTTTTTTCGTTCTTTCTTTCACATTATTATACAAAAGAGAAATATATTTATTAAAAGAGCGTGTGTATACTCCTCACATTAAATAAACGACTCTATATATTGGATCCAACCAACTCGAATGAATTGATAGACAGTTCCTTTTGTGTTGGATTTCCCTTTCATACTTCTCATCAACACCGTGTTTTTCTTTTCTTTTTCATTATCTTCACACGTGGACACCTATCTAATGAATACCGTTCGCATGGGGTGTGATATTATTCAGGTGGCTTTCCCTTTTATTCTTTTCTATTGTGATATAATACAAATGAAACAGCCAAAATCTTTTCAACGCACTTCTTTCACATATAAAGTGATACAAATATGTTTAAATATGTTTTTTTATCTGTAACAAACGCCTTTTGTTTTAGGGTTTTAGCATACCGTTCACAACAATAGAATTTTGAAGCTAAATGACAATTTCCCAGGTGGTCACTGTCAATTTGTTCTTCCCCTCTACTGTCAATAGTTGATCGAGAAAAGCTGTAAACTGAAGAAAAAACTAAAGGAAATAAAGTAAATTTGATTAATTCGAGAAAAACATCCCGATGTTTTCCATCAAAATCAACAGTTAATACGATTTGTGAACAGCTTTAGACCGAAAAAAACGTACTAATAAAATTGGTTTTACTGATGATATCGCATGAAGATAGATGAAAAAAAGCAATGGTTGGAATTAAGAGAAAAAGAGAAATAAGAAGGATTTACTTCTCTCTAAAACGTTTTCCCATCCTTTTTTTTAATTAAATACAACGAAAGAAAAAGCACCTGCCGAAAATACGTTAAACAAATGATAGAGTATTTTTGTTAGAAATGTTTTAAAAACTGTTAATCTTTCAAGATAAAGAAAATCGATTTTGGACCTTTTTCGGTAGATAAGCTTATTTTTCGCTAACCTAAAAAGACTAGAAAAACAGGCAAATTATATTTTTACGTAAAAGATTAGGAACGTTTTTTGTCTTTCGTGTCTGCAACTATCCGACAACCGATCATTAAGTTCGATTAAAAATTTGAAAAAATTCAGGAAAACTTTTATCTTGTAAAAAACATCAGCTACAATATATTTATAAAATTTATGCATCGTGTATATCTCTTGCTTAACACAAGTCCTGTTCATTCGTTTTGAAACCCAAGTCATTTGTAAGTTAACTTTAGCACTATGCAACCTCGAGTTGCTGAAGCACTGCATAATGTTTTAGTCCTGCATTTACAATGTCCAATCAATTTCGAAACGAAATTCAAATAATTGAAATAAACATCTTCAGAATACAGTCTCTTATCTGGTTCTTTTAGTTGCTCGTTTGGCAGGACCTCTATCAGAAGACGCCAGCGATGGTTTGGCTTTTTTCTTCTCAGCTCCTCCGGCGAACATGTTGGAAAATAGTTCCGAGAGTTCAGGAATTTGTGGTTTGTTATATTTGCCCATCTGCTCTTGCATCTCCTGTACCAATGAAAAGAAAAACAAACCAGAAATTGAAGTGAGGAATGTATACCGTTTGTATTCAAGTTTGGATTAAAGCCATATCGTTCGAGGAAAAACATCTCCAGGCTTCAAGTACAAGAATTTCTTTCAGGCACTAATCAATGTTAATTGTCATCTACACAATAGTATCGCAAGTCTTTTATAAACTAACAAATTATGAAAGCGACTACCTTTTGAGCTTCAGGGTCAGCCATCGACATCATTTTGGGCATAATGAAAACAAATATCAATGGTAAAATCATCATTATTACCTAAAGTAGAACGAGAACAACAGTTAAAAGTTAGATAATTTATTGCATTGTAAGTTAGCTTTTCGTTTTGATTGTAAACTGAATGTCTCCTCCTGAGAGGATTAAAGCTGGTTATAGAAAGAAATTTTTTCTTTTCACTGTAACAAAAATAAAATCCAAAATAAACTAACCATTGGATTAAACAAGAAGTCTGTCACTTTCATAGTTTCTCTGATTTCAAAGAAAGGAGCTGGTTTGGATGCCACAAAACGTAACGGATAAGGTACAACATGGACAGCTTTTGGTTGCAAATGATTCAACTGGCGTGCTCGAATCTTTCCTCCTTTATTTATATCCACACGGAATCTATCGAACAGATAGTTTGGTGAAGCAACTTCGACGACATAAGAGCCAGAGGGAATATTATTGATGGCAAAGCTTCCATCAGATTTCAGAAACCCTTTGTAAGCACCACTGTCAACCAAGATTGAAGTTTCACTTTGCCAATCTATAAAAATGAAAAAGGAGGGTAATGAGAAAAACTCATAAAAAAGGAATGAAGGAATAGAAAAAATTTAAGGAGTGCAATTTCTAATCATAATATCTGCAATTAGTCTGGCCGATTTGTAAAATTAAAAAAGTCCACATTGCAAAAATTTACGGACTAGCATATTTGGTACCGTCCGAACCGAAATTTGATGTAGATTAACATACTAAAAGC
>JAUJPO010076195.1:0-11164 GCA_032270745.1 Tiaropsis multicirrata
ACGCCCTGCAAACTTTCTCATTTGTCAAATGCTAGAATCCCGAAATTTTCTCTTTCTGACGGTACTGAAAGAGTTAAAGCCTCTGGTACGAAATAATGAATGTTTCATAATAAACCTTTATGATTACGAAGAGGATCGAGTCATCCAGTTAACAGAAGATACAAACTTCAATCATATCCAAAGAAATTTTCATTTCGACTGGTTAGGGTTTTATAAAAAAACCTTTTATGAAAGAACTTTAAAATTTGTCGAATATTTATTAAAGGAGGGGCCGATTGGAAACACAGACATGAAACAAACATTCGTAAGCATGATTGTCCATGATAAAAGACTCTATGAAAATCTAGAAAGATTGAAAAGCGAAAAAAGATGGGACATTATAATTACATGTTATTATTATGGATGTGATGCGTCTGTCTATGATTGGTTACCTGTTTACCGGACCATTGACTTTGACTACCGGCTTATAGACAATTACTTAAAAGATTTAATGGATTTGATAAAGAATCCGAATTTTAACCGATATGATTTTTATATCAATCCACACTCCACGATGATAAGTACTTCAATGCTTCATGCATGAAAGATATAAAAGAAATTCAGATAACTATGAAATATTTTTATGTGAATTTCATAATTCCGGTCTACGCGATTCTTTCAAAAGAGGGCGAACGCCGAAGGACGCAAAAGGAAAAACCACTTATAATAATGGTTTACATTTACTCTTATTACCCAGCAATAGACGAGATCACGAGAAAATTCAAATTCGCTAGAGATTACAACATAAAATCTGTGAGAAGATCGCATAATATATATAAAAAGAGAAAACGAGCCCTCTATTTATGTCATAACCGAACACCATATAAAACCGGAAGAATGTAAAACATTATTGTATCAGAACCATCAAATTCATTATCTAATAAAAGCTAAAAATATTCCCGAAGAATGCAGACCTTATAAAACGATCGAAACAACAGCAGATCTTTTGGATCAGATGAATGATGATATCTGTACAAAGAAACTGTATTTTTACTAGATTTTATTTTTATTTTTTATTTTTTAGACCGGGGGGGGGAGGCAAAAAAAAGGACACGGGATGTGCCGGACAGGGTACCTTTTTTGACTTTTATGAATCCCTGGTAGCGTCGCAAAAACACCAAAATTGAAAATCCCTCCCTCGTAGGGTCCCTGTTTTGAATTTTTTTGCCACAATTTGCGAATTTTTCAGGAAATTTTGGAATTTGAAACCCATTCAGGGTCTCTTTTTCACGATTTTTGGATAAACATCGCCAACATTTATCCCAGGGTCCATTTTCCAAAACCCATCGGCACACAAGGTCACTATCCTATCCCCACCCCCCAGTCTTTAGAATTGAATTCCAAAGAATTTTTGTAAAATTTTCAATGATGTTTCTAATCAAAATCCACTTAGTTATAAAATGTTTTGTTTAAAACTCTTAATATACGCCTTTTTTATAAGAATAGTCTTTTTTGGTTTCATGATGAATATTCTTAACATATTCTTTCAAGTTTTTATTAGCAATAAATGTATTTCTTCAAAAAATTAAAAAAATCATGACAGACTGTTTCACGCTTAAAGCGATCATCAGATGTTTTTATTAGCCTCAGTCTGAATAATGCTTTATAATGAGTAATATTAAAACCATCTACTGAAAGAGAAGAAGAAACAAGACGACTCAAAGTCGAAAATTTCGCCGAGATATAGTGGATACAAGCTGATAATTGTCTGATTGAAATATATTAACTGAAAACAACGATAATTAGTTTCCTGAGATAAAATGTATAATTAAAATCTACTGTGAGAAAACCATAGCCCGGCCCGATTTTTAGACCCCAATTGAACTCCTGACTTACTGTACAGTTGGAGCAACATTCAATTTTATTTGTCACATCCTCACTTAATGAAGGAGAACTTTCAATAAGGCCCTAGCCTTTTATACCCTCTGGCCTAGTCTGTACTAACACAGTTTAGTCTGCACTCGACCATATAAAGATTAATTATTTTAAAGCAGGTTTAAAATTGCCCAAATGGTAATTAATATAGATAATTAACTTTTCAATTAATGGATAATCGATAAGTAATCAATGGATTAGATATCGATCGATTCCGATAACTTATTATATATAGGTACTTTAGTGTAATAAAAATCCTGAGTATTGATTAGTCTTTGATTAGCTGCAGTTTATTGATTGCAGCTACCCATTACTAAAACTTATAAATTGTTTAATCATTCAATGAATTAATGTCCAATCGATAGCTTATCAAGGTATTAAAAGTTTTACAGTAAGTATTGGTACCCATATATTCATAATCAACTGATATCTAATCCCCATCTAATTCAAGGGATTTGGTCAATTACTCATCAATCTGTCAATTGCAATTGCAACCAATCTGAATTAAACTTATTGCGACACAAAAACAATGCCTGATTCAAACGTTTGCAGTTTTTCGAATTTCCTCTATATTAACCTGGTTTGTGGCAGGCAGGCGGTTGCACTGGATACAATCGATAGCTTTTTGAAATATATGGCTTGGATATCAATTTTTTCCGATAATCGATAGGTTATCCAGGGATTACAAAAATCCTGATATAAATTATAGTATCAATCACTGTAATCATTGATTAGCTACACTTTATTATTAACCTATTGATTACGTATCGATGTAATTTATCAATAAATTGATGTCCAATCAATGGAACGATATAAATCAAGGTTGTCTTAAAAAATCCTGAGTATCAATTATCTATTCGTTTATCGGAAACAATCAATATCCCATGCCATCGCTTACTTATCGATTACAAAAAGCTACCGGTTGTGTTGATAGTGAGTGTGATTGCCTGAAATATCTGACTGAGCAGCTGAGCCTAAAGTATAACACAACCTACGGTGGTGTGGCCCCAACACGTTCCCCATCGTTTTACCATGTTTGGGGCTGATTAAAGAGTTTTATTTTGAAGCCTGAACATGGTCTGAACAGGCCCAAAATTGTTCGGGCCACACCGGGGGTCATCATGTCTGAGTTCAAATATTGAAAATACATCGCATCAGAAAACAATGCAATGGCAATGGTTTTCAGCTAGTAAACAGTACAGTAGTCAAAAAAGACATACCTGATACAATTTTGAAAGATCTTGAAATATAATTCCCATGGCAAATGAAGCAAAAAAATCAACACAAAGCACATCCTTTCTCAGTTTACTAGTTTACAAATGCACAAATCTTTTGTTGATGCATGACACAGTACACAGAAAAAGTAATAACACTATCCTCCATTAACAGACATTAATCCATAAAACACGTAACACTCTGATCTGGCCTCCTGGTCTCTGCTTTCCTGCTCTGCCATCCATCCATGCATCCATCTCGTTTTAGCTCAACTGGTAGTGCGCTCGCTTTGCGCTTTGCGTACAATCTACTCCCCTTGTTTTTTTCTAGAAAATTCGAGAACATTCTAAAGCTCGCGCGGTACAGGCAGGCGGTCAAAAGCGGTCAAAGATCTTCCGACCCGCCGCGACCCATAGAATGCTGATCGTAATACTTTCGCTAAACGAAATTAATTAATTCATTAAGCTGTTTTAGAATTGCGAGTTGCTGTTTTTTATTCAAATATTTGTTATTCATCTATGTTAAAGCAAAGGCATTGCCAATTTTCTGGACTTTACAAAAAGAACACATTGTTTTTTTAACTGATGTAACGCGCGTTATTGTTCTTTTTTGATTGATTGAAAAAACTGCAAACATTTTGCAACATCATCACATTTTTTAATTGGCAGTCGAACTGATATTAGATTGCTATAAATCTCGATCGATTGTCTTTAATCCATAATTCGGGCTAAAAGGAGCAAGGAAAACGTAAAAAAATGATATCATCAGAAACCATTTCTTGCATAATACTCACTGGTACTGTTTTCGTGCGTTGCACCGTTGTATATTGGACTTCTCCGCAAACTTCTCTTGAAACATTCCTTCAGACATAACTCTTTAGTCTGATAAGAACCGCTTATCAGTGTATCAGTAGCTTCAATACCGTGGGCATCTCCTAACAGAAAAATGGGACCTAATAACAAGAGAAAAAGTAAGGTTATCGGGTTATTTCAATTAAAATTATTTCGACTCTCTCTGATAAGAACCGCTTATCAGTGTATCAGTAGCTTCAATACCGTGGGCATCTCCTAACAGAAAAACGGGACCTAATAACAAGAGAAAAAGTAAGGTTATCGGGTTATTTCAATTAAAATTATTTCGACTCTCTCTAGATATTTTTTTAAAACATCAGATACAACGCCTGACATAAGGTTGTAGACTTGTTTTAAACAACAGAATATAAAAAAAACCCAGTATAACTGCCCTCTTAACCCCACTCAATGCTTTTTTTTCTCGAATATTTGTATTAAGTACTCACTTTTATAATACGGTCCAAGGTTTTCTGATTGCTTAAAGATACAGCCTTTGTTTACACCATGTCCATCAATTCCAAGCATGTTTCGTTCACAATAACAATCTCCATTATTCGTGTTTATACTGGCTCCATTGACATCGGTATCATTTGCATTTGTAAGGAACCTATCTTTACACAAATCAACACAATCGTGAACATACACGTTAGACTGTAGAAAAAACCCTGTTGAGCCTTCCATACGAATCACAAGTCCTGATTCTATGTTTGAACTTTTCTCCGAGCAATCTAAATAAAAACAAGAATGGTTCAATTATTAAAACACCTCAATCCTCCGGCCCAATCAATCAACCCTTTATAGCAATCCAATGCTATTTTCAACTTGAAATCTTGATTTTTGGCCTGAGTTGATGGAAATTTAATGCGCATTCAGTTGGAACACAAAAGATTTCGAAATTTGTCTTTTGGAAGAGATTTTGACCTTAAAAGTAAAAAAAATAACCGCTTTTTGGTCATATTTTGACATTGAGTGAACAAAAATACAAAAACTTGGTTCAGTTACACTAGATTCTCTCATATAGCTAATAGAAATGAAAATTGAAGCCGCACCACTGGCAGTTTGCCGCCAAGTAAGCGGGTCTGACTTTGTTAAAAGAGGCGGCCTCCGCCACACCGCCCTGTCTAAAACTGGCGGCCCTGAAGGGGTCCAAAAAGGAAGAAGAGACTTTAAGCTATCTAACGAGTTATAAACCAACCTCTAATTGCGAAAAGATTAGAATTATTTTTAGCCAAATAATCTATTCTAAATTTAACATCCCCTTTTCTGACGTATTTTTGAACTTTTTAAAAAGTGATTTTTTACTTTAAAAACTTGGTAAATACTGAATTGAATTTAAAATCTTATATCACAAAGTTTAAGTTAGATTTTCTTCTATCGAACGAAAAAAAATAATAAAAAAACAAATTTTTCGGCTCCAGGAGACCACCAAACACTGAAACTTGTTTGTGGGACACCTGGTATATGTTGTAGAGTATATCACTCAATTAGGGGGTGTAAAACGGATTTGTAAGTACCAACCAAAGAAGGTTATAGGAGCTTTGGTTGTTGTAGTTGTTGTAGCTGGAGTCGTCGTTGAAGGTTGGGTTGTCGTTGTCGCTGTCGTTGAAAAGTGGGTGTTCGTTGTTGTTGTTGATGGTTGAGTGGTCGTCTTCGTTGTTGTTGAAGGTTGAGTGGTCGTTGTCGTTGTTGTTGAAGGTTGAGTGGTCGTCTTCGTTGTTGTTGAAGGTTGAGTGGTCGTCTTCGTTGTTGTTGAAGGTTGAGTGGTCGTTTTCGTTGTTGTTGAAGGTCGAGTGATCGTTGTTGTTGTTGTTGAAGGTTGAGTGGTCGTTGTCGTTGTTGAAGGTTGAGTGGTCGTTTTCGTTGTTGAAAGTTGAGTGGTCGTTGTTGTCGTTGTTGATGGTTGGGTGGTTATTTTCGTTGTTGTTGAAGGTTGAGTGGTCGTTTTCGTTGTTGTTGTTGTTGTTTTTGTTGATGGTTGGGTGGTCATTTTCGTTGTTGTTGAAGTCTGAGTGGTCGTTGTTGTTGTTGTTGGATGTTGAGTAGCCGTTGTCGTTGAGAAGTGGGTAGCCGTTTTTTCATTCAATGATTTAGAGCGACCCTCGACCGGCTCATTACCACTTAGACGCCCAAGTTCTGAAGTAGTAGATGCCTAAAATTTAGAATCGATGTAATTAATCAGTCCCTAGATTCAACAAAAAAAACACTTTACGTTTTTTAAGTACACCTAGAGCAATTAAAGGTTGTTTGTAGATGGAACCTATTAGTAACATACTTAAGGAGGCGTAAACCGGCCAACATTTAGACCAACCGACGATATAGAAATAATAGATAACCACTTGCCATAACTTGCCTTAATCTTCAAAAACATCTGTGTTACGGTTGTAAACATATTAATGACATTTTGCATCGTAAAAAATGCAATTAAATAAAAAACTTGTTTCATTCCAAAATTTGGGTTAGAAAAAGTGTATTTTCCTGTAGGCAGCCTCAAAGAAGAAATTTTTGAATTAGATATTGTTGTTCTATAAACATTCATCTGTTTTTTATATCAGACAACCTTCATGTACTTTTCACTCGTGAGATATCGCAGTTCAAAGCACACATATATTTTTCAGATAACAGCTTAGTGGTATACCTATTAAATTATTCAGCCATGAAGAGATAAGCGAAGTAACGTTTCTAGCGCCCTCTCAGCTTTCTTCTTTTCCTTGACGTAAAATACAATCAAAGAATTCTTCGGCGTGGATTTACAGCAAATCCATAATGGTATGAAGTGAAGACGTGGCCATAAAATTGAATGCTATTTTTTAGAAAATTGCTCCATATCCAACTGAAAGACAGTCAGAGAATCCATCCAAAAACGTGTTCTCTTAAGATTGCTACCGCAAAAAAGACATGCATTTATAATATGAAGGAGTTTGCAAAAAATCACGGTAAAGTAGGTTGTCCAATCCAAGCCCTACCCACTAGTTATATCTGCTTTCAGATGAGTGGCCATTATCGGAAAAAAATACCAATAACAACATCCCAAGGCAAATCACTGGATTGGGAAGACTTTCAAGATTTCAATCGACTACTAAAATTTAACGAATTGATGGTACCATCACCCTAATCAATCCACCTAGACATTGAGGAACAACCAAACAAGACCACCTTAACTTAAACATACCAGGTTAGACCTGGACATCTGAGGTATACCTTTTACTTATTTTACTCCTCAATATTTGCCACCAACAACAGAAGCGCACCTGTGCTACAAACCTCAAACTCAGCAACGACCGTGGAATCTGTAGTTTCTATACTAAAGGCAAATGCAAACACGGTATTAAAGGTAAAAACTGCCACTACAGACACCCTAAAGCATGAAGTACGGAAACAAGACTCCCAAAGGATACAATGCTGGTTCTAAAGAGGCTCCTAGCGGTTTGCGTGATGAAAAGTGAATTTTCGATGCGTGAATGAGTGAAAATCTTAGTTTCTAGGGGAGGGGGATAAAATTCTACTTTTTGCAAAATTCTGAAAATCTCCCTTTCACAAAGGCTTCTTTTTCTGTTAATATCTTTAAAAAGGCTTGTCTTAGCCAATCTAGAGAGCCACCTTAGATCACTTTCAAAGACGAGTCACGGCCCCTGCAATACTCTTCATTCTAACAGACTTTGCAAGGTTTTCAGCGGTCAGTGAAAACCTGGAAAGTCTGGGAATTATTATTTTGAAATTATTTAAATTAGAAGGGTTTTAACTGATCTAGGAAGCTAAACTTTCTAAACTTTTCTAGTCGGACCCAACCATGGACCTCCTGATTAATTAAAATTATACTGCATTTTATTTCAATGAGACTTTAAATTAACCCACTTTAAACCTTCAAAACAATATTGCCTATAACAGAAAGTGGTCTCAGTCGGGGGAAAATAGGCATTATTTTTTTTCAATTTAAAATATAAAGCTCTTTTTCCGGTGCTTCAGGGAAAAAGATAACTTTTTAGAAAATTAATTAACTAAGAGCTGCAGACAGGGCCTACGCTACCAGGGGGGGGGGGGGGCAGAGGGCCATGATCCCTCCACTTTTTGGAAGATTTTTAAACATAATCGAGAATCCTGGGTGAACAATTAACTTTTTCGATATACTGAGAAGACAACAAACAGAAAAACAAGTCCGTTTTAACCGTTTCAGCATCTTAGAATCGCAAAAGGTTCTGGGTCCCTCAGCGCAAACCATGGTGGCGCTTTGGGTTGACTCTAACCTAACTTAGAATTTTATTTTGCCCCTTAACTTTCTAAATGGTAGCATGGACACTGACCGGGGAACCCAGTTTTTAAGTATTTCGTAATAAGGGAGAGTTTGGAAATTTTATATAAATTTCGTATGAGGGTTTGGATTTAAGGGCGGTTGATCCAGGTAAGAGGGGTTCAAACTCCTCCTCTAGAAACTTTGTAAAGTGAATTTTCGATGTATGAATTGCTAAACTTCCCTGATTTGCGTAAATGTTTCCCTGATTTTGGAAAAATCGAGATTCACCCATAAAAATCAATTCACACTCACCTCGATCATACAAGCCTTCACCTACAAAATTATCAACATCAGAGGAATCTATTCCAGAACCTCTGTACTAAAAACCTTTTCCTTTCTGAATATCCAAGGGTTGTGCCCTCAAACCACATTATCTTCTGTCCTATATATCAGAGATATTCTAAACATCGACAACCACATATTCATGGGCCTAACAGAAACCTGGTTATCGCTGAATCACAAAGCTGCTGAACTTAAAATTGAAGGATACAAGCTTTTCAGAAGGGATCGTGATCGTCCGAAGCCAAAGCAAGAAAGATACAGTGGCGGAGTTGCCTTATAATACTCCACTGTTCAACCCTCTGTTAGAATTTTCGAATGGTGTAAATGAGGCTCAATATCTAGACACTATACTACTTTTAACAAGAGTACTAAAAAACCTGACGAGATCAAAAAAAATTTTCCTAACAAATTTGACAGTTTTAACTTCCGAAGCAAAAAAATCGATTGGGAAAACATCAAGAAAGAGTTAGAAAATACCGACTGGAAAGCTATTTTGGATCTGTCTTCTGATTCAGATAGTCAATACGAAGCCTAAAATCACATAAGTGGTTAATAGTTTTTATCTACAGACATAAAACACAAAAGCTAGACTATTTTTGCAACTATTATCAGATCTCTTAGAATTTTACTCTCATTTTGAGCGGCGGTGTATGTTAATTGGTGACATCAACTGCGAACCGAATAACTCGGACAACTTCCTCAAAGAAAACTCTTTATATTGTCATATTAAAACTAAAACGTGTTTCGAATCAAGTGAGGGCAGTTGAATTGATCTAATACTTTCGAATCAAAAATATGGTATGCAAAAGACAGGTACATTGAATACAGGTCTTAGCGATTTCCACCATTTGATATACACTCAACTCAAAAGTAAATACACTAGATTATAACCTCGTAAAGTTAATTATCAATCAACAATTGCATCGAAGAAATCTTTTAACGGATCTATACAAACAACATCATCTAATATCGATGAAATAAACTCTTTTGAAACCAAATTTGTAACTGTTTTAGATAGACATGCACCTCGAAAAATGAGAATAATTTGTGGAAATGAAAAGCCCCATGTAAATAGGACCCTTAGTAAAGGAATCATAGAAAGGTAGAGACTTCGTAATATCTATTGCAAACTTTTTTCAGACATATATAGGTGAACCTATCATAAACAAAGAAATATCGTCTGTAATTAAAAAAAAAAGAATAAAGAAAATCTATTTTTCAAAACAGTTCCTTCGAATCCTGACCATTTTTGGGAAAGCCTTTTTTTTCAGGCAAGCACGCTGTTTCGGAAAAGATAATCTTTTAAAACTCACGAAGGCGAAATCGTAATTTAGTGACTGTACAACTGCAAAACATTTTAATACATACTTTAATGGCATTACCAAGACACTGGACATTCATCAATGGCCGCAAATTGCTACGAACGCTGACTGACGATCCAGTGTTTGACGCCATAACTAGATATGGCAACCATCCCAGTATCAAGCACCGACACTGCAATCGTCCATAAATTGGTAAAGTCATTAAATAGTAAAAATCTACATCTGGAGAAATGAGCTCAAAAATCCTCCAAAAGTCTGCTAATATCTGTTATTTTGCACTTAAAAATTGCTTCAATTCATGTCTTGATAGGGCTTTGTTCCCTAAATCCTTAAAACGAGGTACTATAACCCCTATATTTAAAGATTGGGGTTCTACAAGCGTAAAAAACTACAGGCCTATTAGCATACTCCTACAATATCCAAGGTGTTTGAATCCCTTCTTGGAGAATTGTTTTTCAGAGCTACTGTGTGGCTTCAGAAAAGGACACAGTACAGTACACAACATGCTTTGCTTTTTTTTATCTTTGGCAAAAGGCTCTTGATGATTCAAACATAGTTGGTACGGTATTGATGGATTTGTCTAAAACTTATGATTGTTTACCCCCTGATTTACTGACTGCAAAACTAACAGCTTATGGGGTAAACTACAGCAGTTTATTATTTCTATATGATTATTTGTCAAACATGGGATGCCAAAACGGACGCTATTTTGCATACCTTCCAAGGTTTTGTGATTGTTGATGTTTAAAAACAAAAGTAGAATTCAATGTCGTTCTAGTTTGCACCCAGTATACCAATCAAACGCAATTTGAGAAAATGGCAAAATCCAAGCAATTAAAAAAAAGCTATGAGAAAGCTAAACAAGTGCGTTTTTTTTTCGGCACCGATAATTTTTTAAATCCAATTAGCGTGCTTTAATTTCGCTGATCTTGAGCGATTAAGAAAAAAAACAAAATGACAATGTGAGTTGAAGTAGAAATTTTACGACTTTGACTCTTTTTTAATTGCATTGGAGTAATCATGTTCATTCTTGTCATCACTCCATGAAGGAGGAACTTCAAATGAATTCCTTAATATATATATTTATTTATTTAATGATCTCTGTAGACTACACTTCAACCTACAAACTAATTATTACCGCCAACGGGTGATACATTGCATTACTCTGCCATACTTTTCACTTGTCTTATTTCCTTTGTTTTCCCTCTAAAATTTTGGTCATTAGATTGAATCACCTGTCTACAGATTGAACCGTGTAAATCAATTTACAAATCAAAACATAACAAAAATCT
>JAUJPO010076206.1:0-11163 GCA_032270745.1 Tiaropsis multicirrata
TGCAACGACTTCTTTTAAAAAATCGCTAAAATCCCTACTTTTCCTTTTTGATTTTCCCGCGCATTTTATCCAGGCTAAAAAATGCGGGATCACGCCTAGTGTTACACACAGAATGCAGAATACGGCTATTAATATATAGATAGGTTATGTACAGGTCGTAGATTTCACGTCCTAATTAACCCCTTGCTTTAGTTCCAGGGTACTATCTCTTTACTGGAGAACAGTAAAACTCTCTTCTATCGTTTTTGGGTCCTGGGGACGTGTTTCAACAAGGCAAATTTATATCTGTTGAGAAACGTCAGATAATGGTATTTTGTATACCTGCACTTCGGCAAGATTGTTTCAAAAGCCTACAATTAGGCCTCCGAATAACTTGAATAATACTGAAGTTGAACCCTGTGTGGTTAGCTTAGCACGTTCGACAGTTTTCAACACTTTTAGGTACGCAAAGTCACCTTATTATGCTCTTAAGCTTTTTCAGTTTTTTTTATTGTAGTTTTTATCATATAATATAATGTTAAAATCTTAGTTGTAATATTTATTCTTAAAATTCATTTTTATTTTTTATTTGAGGGAGAAGAACAATTTTGTACAAAATTGAACCCAAATAAATGTTGATAATAACAGAAATAATAATAATTTCATTTTAGACTGGTGTTACGGCGGCTTTTCCAACACCTTTTGTACAACCAGTGGCAACTCCCCATCTACAACAACAACAACAACAACATCATGTTGCATATCATGCACCCCGACAACAATCTCCTGCACAAAGCACAATGATAAGACAGGTAAAACATCATCATATTATATTTCTTTTTCCAATTTGAGACCACGTCATTCTTTAAGTACAAAAGTCTCTAAAAATCGCTTGAATAAAGGTGACAATTTCTTTTGTCTCGATGCTTTGTTCTCCAATCCCGTTTAAGAGACTTTACTACGGAAAACTTGAAGCGTGGTCTCAAACTGGCTAGTCCACAGGCTCTCATCCATTTCTTTTTGGTCTCTCTTTTTTTACCGGGCTTTATAATATCAATAGAATTATTCTTTTCTATTGAGCGTGAATCGGCAAAAGGTATTACAACCCATGGTAACCATGGTAACCCAGCAGGCACAAGACGTTTTTTCAACGTTGTTTCAACGTCTTTTCAACGTTAAAACATTGCGTAACGACGTTTAAAGTCGATCAGTCTTTGACGCGAATTTTCTGATATATTTTTTTTGTTTATAGAGCCTATCGGATTCGAATTTGCCATCTTTATCTACAAAAGAGAAGAAAACACCTTCACATTCAAATCCATTCGTTCCACACCAGGTTTGTTAGTGTTTTGATTAGGGTTGTTGTTCGGGTGTTCCGTGATAGGAAGTTGTCTCTGAAACACCCTCTCTATGAACTTGCTTTAGTACTGGTGATTTTCATATGAAGCTAAACCTATAAAGCTAAATATGAACCTAAAAACGCACTCTGTAAGGTCCTATAAAACGAATCCAATCGATAATTATATCGCAAGGAGTCGCAGAAATACCTTTCTACGAACGTGATACGAAGATTCTGTTTTTAAAACAACCTAGAATGATCTTTCTTTTTAACAACATACAGTGGACTCTCTTTATCTCGAACCCACAAGGGACCCGCAAAAACATTGTTCAAGATAAAAATAAAGAGAGGAAAATAGCTTAAAGGCAATCCACAAAAGTTCGAAATAGAGAAATGCTCGAGATAGAGAGAGTGGACTATGTTGCTAGAAAGCCAAAACATTATTCATGGTTAGATAGAGAGTGTTCAAGATTAAAGAGAGGAAAATAGCTTAGGTACTGGGTGACCCAAAAAAAAGTGTTTGATGGTCTCTCATGGAGCCGAACAAATATCCTTCGAATCTTAAAATAATTGTATGGCGCGGATACCTCGAGGCGAACGCGTCTATATGCTGACGTACGTCGAATTAAAAAAAAAGAAGAATCTAGTTGTGTCTTGCTCCACATTTTTTCTTCATTCATTACGAAAGATTCTTTGAATTTAAATTTAGCTTTTGCAGCTCACGGCGGCTAATATAAATAGACTTTCTTTAAATATCATCCTATCCCTCTACAATATTTTCATTAATGAGAGATTTGAAAACAAACCCAACAGACACAAGACATCTTTTCAACGTTGTTACAACGTGCTCGGTTTTTTCCGCCCTCCACCCAAGTAACCGCCTCTTTTTCATGACTTGTGTACACAGAGTAAAGACGTTGGAACAACGTCAAAGAAATGTATTGTGTCTAATGGAGATTGACCATCATTTTATCTTTCTAATTTGCATGAGCAGGTGTCGGTCAAAAACACAAAACGTGAAGAAAATAAACCATCCGAGGGCGGAGGACCGCCCCTGCCGCCGCCCAGCAATGTCAAAGCTGAATCTGATCTCAAAGAGTTGTTAGGTATCCAAGCTACCAAATCTAGCCCGAAGAATCCGAGCATGCAACAAAGTGAAGGTGAACTAAAGAAGATGTTAGGGATTGCTGGTGAATCTCAGCCCCAAAAACCAGCACCAGTAGCACCGGATTCTCCCGGTCAAGACATCCTCAAGAGCATTGGAGTGACCAGACAATCACCAGCTCCTTCCATGGAGAATCAGTTGACCGATGATATGAAGCTAATGAATTTGATTGGAATCAAACCCGCTGCCGCCACTTCAACAACGACTGCACCGCCCACCAATAGCGTTGGTAGGCCTCTACATCAAACTGCTTCTGAACCTATGCTTGTCCAAGAGAACCCGGTTCATGTAAGCTAAACTTCACATTTCGGCAATTCTTTTTAATACCTACCCAGGGTATTAACTTGCACTGCCATCATCATTTTGACCACTTATCCACCACTGTATAAATCATTGCTTTCAGTACAAAAATCTCTAATAGTCGCTTGAATAAAAGAGACAAACTTTTATCTCGATGCTTTGTTCTTCAAACTCGTTTAAGAGACATTACTACGGAAAACTTGAGTGTTCTTTTTTTAATACGTTTCTTCAATAGCAGACAAACATATCTAAGCAGCAACCAACTTCTCCTGTCGTCGCCACAACAACAACAAAGAACAACTCTTCTAGATCCTCACCAGCACTATCCACAGCTTCAAGTAACAGAAGCAATAACTCGTCACCAGCACCTGGCAATGCAACCAAGAAACCAATACTATTGGCTCCTACATTCTTTGGAGCGAAGAAGAAATAAATTCTATACTGTATGATCCTACTCGATGATCTTAGTGAAGTTTTTAAAATTAAAGCCACAACCTGGTAATGCAACCAAGAAACCGATGCTATTGGCTCCCTCATTCTTTGGAGCAAAGAAGAAGTAATTTTCTTTACTGTATGATCCTCCTATTGTAGATGGCCTTAGTGTGAAGTTTACAAAATTACTTGATTTTGTTACTTTTTATTTTTGAAAGCCAAGAAATGAAAATAAAACCTTTTTTAACGCTTCTGCTAAGCGTTCAAGATGATATCATAATTAGTGTCATTGCGGTCCTTTTATCTGATGTGCTATTTGATCCTAACCACATGTCAGTGTTTGCTTGTTGTACGACTTTCATGTTTCCATGAATCCCATTTGCAATGCAATGTATGAGATTGTATGAGACGTGTTGGATATTTGCGTTTCATGTTTGAGCAGCAGAAAAGCACAACTTTCAATTTTTTTTATATTAAAGAACGTTTTTTTTTCTTGTTGTTTTTTATAACATACAACATGCATTTGTTTTTATTTTATGAAAAAATATTGTTCTGATAACAGATAAAACTTTTTAACCAGTTTATAATACACAATTTGTTTGTCTTTTTGGTTTATGATCATTTTAACTTGTTTGTAGTTTTTATTCGTTCTATTGCTTACAAGTTTATTTCGAACTGAAATTATTTTATTTCTGTAATAATTTGTTATTTTTGTTTTTTTGATAGAGTAATAAAATAAATTTTATCAATTTCTTGAACATTTTCCTTTGTCGTATTCGATGTTTTTAACCTTCCCCTGCAGACACCCAATGTTGTTTCAACGTCAAAATAACGCTCTGACGTTGAAACGGCGTTGTTTGGACGTCAAAATAACGTTCCATGTCTGCTGGGTAGTATTGGCTTTTTCCCACATCTTTTAATGTAAATATACATTTGAATATTTTTTTCATAATTTCAGGTGAATCTAAATAAATTAAATGATGAAAAAATAAGAACAAAAATAATGTCAATTAACAAGATGAGAAATTACATAGATCGAATATTGGTCAAGATCAATGAAGGATGTGACCCTGCAGCCCTGGGTGTTCTTCGCTTTTTTTATGGTGAGAACATTCAATTCGTTTCTTTCACCAGTCGCAATCTTTTGAAAAGCTTTAATTCTTAGAATTTATATAGCATAAAGAGCTTACCTAGCAGAAACTTTGAAGCATTTTTTCAGATCTTCTTTAGTAAAAATTCCATTATTATATTGAAAAAATAATGACTGTAGAGCTTTGGCTTGTTCATATTTTTGTATTATTTCATAAAAATTTCGCGTCATAAAAATTTCGCGGGTTTTTTTGCCGAAAATTAAATTTCGCGGTATTTTAATTTCGTGGTTAAAGCCAAATGCTAAATTCGCGGTATCCAAGAAAAAAAGTATATTGCGCTGTGTAAGTCTCTTAAACTTTTTCGGATTGATCACTCGAATTTCGCGGTTTGCAAAACTCGGCTGCGAAACTGCGAAATTTTCATGCAATAAAGTGCATCCTTATTTTCAGGGCTCTTAATGGTCGTAGACATCTTTGACGAACGCGGCTTGACTCGCTTACCCATCAAATATGGCGACCCTACCTCGTGTTATTTCCCGCTCTTCAACAATTTACCTCGATTATCCATCGAATATTTATACATGGTGTATTTCATTTTGCTGATGTCAGCATTTGGTATCATGATGGGTTTCTTCTACAAGCTGTCTTGTTTCTCCTTTGTGACGTGTTATTGGTACATCTTCTTCCTGGATAAAACGGTGTGGAATAATCACTCATATCTATATGGATTAATATCTATTATCTTGTTGCTAAGCAACGCTAATTACTACTGGTAAGCTTTTTTATTTGATGTAGCCAAGCCAGCTCGATGCTCGCTTAGCTCCTTGCCTTGATGTCAGATTGCCATCAAGCCGTCAATCTTGGCGGGAAGAAAATTTAGTGGATTTGGCCAAAATCCGCCAAATTAAGTTCACACCAAATTAAATTTCCAACAAATTTAATTTTTTGAATATATGAACCCTTTAAAGGTGTCTTTTGCTGTTTTTACGCCATTTTAAGGTTAAATTAGTTTTATTAAGGTAGTGGCTGGGTTGCAGCAAAGATGCCAAAATCGCATCCTCGGCTGAAATTGATCTTTGTCGCTGGGCGTTTTTACTATGTTTCTCGGCTAAGAAAAGTGTCGAAATTTTGTTTTAGTAAGTACAACCAAGGGAATGTAAACAAGACGTTTGCGAAATTTGATTGGTTCTTTTATCAACTGTCGTATATGGAGGTGGGAAATTCAAACTGGCTGCTGCAACCATGCTAATTCTTTATCAGACTCATTGAAAAAGAAGCAGCAGCAGGGTCTCCATACGAGCGTCGGGCTCGCCTGGCTTCCTTTGATGGTTTTTACGAACATTATAACTTATTTTTATTCATTTTAATTCTGCTGAAGCATTTTCAGCATTTGAAAAAAATGAATTATCAAACTGTATTATTGTTTTTAAAGGTCAATAGACGGTCTTTTATGGCCATCCATACGAAATAAGAAGATTCCCGCTTGGCAATATGGTGTCGTAAGGTTTCAGGTATGTACGTTATATTGGGCCATCCCATTTTATATCCATACATATGCGTGGACGAACTTTTCCAGGGGGTATGATGGCAACTATTTGGAAAGTTTCCAGGAGGTTGCGGTAAAATTAAGTTTTTTTCCAGGGATTTTTATACTCAACTCAGCATCGTCTACACAAGTATCTGATTTCCAGGGGTCATGTTGAGGCTGTAATAATTTCCAGAGGCATCTTTAAACATGATCTGGGAAATACAGAGGTTAAACCGGGAGTGTAACGATACCATGAAATTTCCAGGGGTGGGTTTCAGATTTTTTTTCGTCCACCCTACCATAAGACCAAGAACATGAAAAAAACCTGGCTTCTGGTTTTTGTATATTAACTATTTTTACTGGCACTCGTTTAGGAACAGACAATATCTTTTTGTAGGAGCTATTTTACGAGTCAAAAAATTCGCAAAATTTGAATTTCGTGAGAATCAACTTTCGCGAATGGGTCCTTGTTCAAGTAAAATACAATGTGAAATATTTAGATTACAGCTACTATCGACCTAAGTATCGTGATAATAAATTTTCGCAAATTTTGAAAAAAAGCTTTCTTCGCGAGAATAAACTTTCGCGAATGAGCTTAATGAAAATCTTTCGCGGAATAAACTTTCGCGAATTTGACCAAATGCGCGAAAAACGCGAAAGTTTATTTCCGCGAAAGTTTCTTCTTTGTAAGTATGCGATATCTCGTATTAATCGATGTCTTCTTCTCGTGGGTTAGGTTTTCCTGTTATATTTTTATGCTGGTTTAAAAAAAATGGATCGAGATTGGGTATCTGGTTATTCCATGACTGGGTTATCGAGAGAATCTGTCTTCGATCCTTTCAGACTGTTCTTAACGAACGAACAAATTGATTTCTATATGGTCCATTGTTGCGGATTGTTGTTCGATTTACTGCAAGGCTTTATCTTGTTCTTTGACACTACTCGACCGATAGGTATGTGGCGTTTTACATATTTTAATGGGATAAATTTTCGCAAGAAATTACATTTCGCGGATGGGGTAATCCGCAAAATTTGAGCATTTCGCGGGGCCAAATTTCGCGGAAGAGCTATTTTCAAATATTTCGCAGGGGCTTATTTTCGCTGGTAAGCCAAACTTGAAAGTAATAACGTTTGTAAATGGTTTTTTTCTAAAAAAAAGACAATTTCGTTAATCGGTTATGTTTTAAAAATATTCGAGGAGATTTATTTTCGTGGATGATCCCTTCCGGATTTTCGCGGGGACTTATTTTCGCGAAATCCGCGAAATTTAATCCCCTCGAAAATTTATCCCATTAAAGTATTTATTTTATTCATCAATAATTGGTAGATATTCCAGATATTGTGGCGTGCAGTGGTTCTACGCCTACGAGAACAGTATGTTCTCCTGTGTAGTTCGAGTGTCTCTGTATACACCACGGCTCTGCGGCTTACAACCGTAGGATTCCTACTCCCAAGTGGCTTTGGGTAGGACCCATGCCGAGACATCGGAGGGCGTATATCTCATGTCCTCAGAAGAGGGGAAAGACCTATCAAATGTCGATTCAAAATTCAAAAAAGCACTATTTAGGTTTATTTCATCTCTTTCAACCAGCAATAAGACAGAGTTAAAACTCGAATCCAAAGCATTCTTTTCATTTATACCTGTGAATTAAAAACTACAAACGGTAAACAAAACTTTTGTCAAGTCAATCCTCTTAAAATAATATAAGAAGTTATCAAGACACTATTCTGTAGTTGCGTAAGAGTATTCCGAGACAGATTCAAAATTAGCTGAATTGAAAAGACACATGATTCTGATAGATAGATCTGTTCCAATCTTTTTATAAACTAACATATACAGAAACGTTTACCCCTTCTTGCAAGAAGTTCGTAAAAGTCAAGTTAAAAAAGTCGAGCCAAGAAAAAGTCGAGCTAAGTTTTTTGTGATGTTACAAATAACTTAATTCAAATTTTTTAAACTCATTGTCATTAAGCAAATGTTGAAGCTGTCTCGGATTACTCTGAAGCAACAATAGAATAGCCTCTTGATAACTTATTATTATTTTAACGTCGCTTACTTAACACCGAATGCTTGTTAATTTGTGCCATAAAATTGCAAATATTCATATCCAATACCCCCATATCCCTGACCCGGTCGGTCCCTAAAAAATGGATCCTGAAAACCGTCCCAAGTGGAAAAATAGCATGTAATTTTGTCCCCACTAGAAAAAATCCCTTCCTCATTGAAAAAAGAATAAGAAAAAAAGGAATCCCCGGTGACCCTTTCTTGATTAAAATCGTCCTATCTCTATCAATTTTTTGAACACAGAAGAATAGAATTTTGTATAGTCATACTTTGGCAGACTTTGACAAAATCATTTGATTTTACGCTCCATTTTATCCCCACTGAAAAAAGAAAGCTCTTTTCATATCCTTTCTAGAAGCATTCGGTTTGTATGCCTTAAAATGAAGCGGTTTTGAGCTATAGCCCAGAGACTGTCTTTTCAGAACGCATATATGCGTGTTTCGGCGTCAAAGGGTTAAGGCTGGCCTCATAGAATCTCACTAGAGATGTTTAAAAAAAACAGAATTTCCACCAAGATTAGTCAAGTTCTAAAAATGTCTTATGAAGTCATTATTCTTTTCAGGTTTCTTTTTCGGTTACAATTTCCATATCATGAATGCTGTTATGTTCAACATCGGCATGTTTTCATACATGTGCATGGCCGTCATACCGATATTTTGCAGACCGGAATGGCCGAAGAAGGTCATCAAAATGCTACCCTCATTTCTGCAGAAATTCTTGCCGTTAACTGAAGACTCAAGAGACAACAAATCGTGTACGCTTATTACCGAAGAGCCGCCGACGAAAAAAAAGAAAAAGAAACCGCGAAGTTGGACCTGGACAAATCTGGTCATGAATTTGGTTTGTTTGAATTATGTTTTGATCCAATTGGTATTACCGTGGTCCCACTTCTTGACAAAGGTATAATATCAGTAAAACTTTTGGCTTTTCGAACTCCTATAATTCGAAAGCTCAATTTGAACACATGTTCTGGTCACCTGGGATTTCGAATTACATGAGTTTAACTGTATCTAACAACATTTTTTCAGTCGAGTATTGAGTACATGTTGGGAGCCCGTATACTTCAAATCTTAAACTGATTTGGAAGTAGACGGGTCTCATAGGCTTGATTTTATCTTCAAGATCCTGAAATTTTATGCTCTGATTGTTTTTATGCGCGAGTTGAAATTCGTGCAATTTGATTTGGTTTTATTTCTCAGCTGTCATTTTTTGGTGAGGAATTCAAACTGTGCAATGTTTACTATACTAATTCTTTCTCATATGAGCTTGTATTGTGAAATGGGGAAAAAGTTAGTATGGGTCCAGACTAACTGAGTACTGACCTATATTTTCCCCCACTTTTTGACATCAAGGGATACAATTCGTGGACACAAGGTTTATACGGATACTCTTGGGACATGATGATTCATTCGTGGAACACTCAACATGTTGTCGTCAAGGTTACCGATAAATTGACCGCTAAAGAACAGTTTCTTAGACCTGGTGTAAGTTCATTATTTATTGTTTTCGTATTGCTAATTTTTTGCCCCTTGTATACTCTTTGGTCTCTTATAGAGATTTTTTGTTATGTTCACGAAAAATGATCTTATCTTTTAGAAAGATTTACTTTAGACATGAAACTTTCAAGAAGTGTTCAAAATAGGTTGGGAAAAAATTCTGGAAAGTTTCAGGCGTTTTCGAAAATTAGATAAGGCTACGTCAAATTTTCATAATTGGAGGCGTTTTTTGCCATACCCGGCCGGTACTTTGTTTCTTTATACTTTTAGCTTTTCTCATCCCCAAGTTTTCGACATTCTTCACTGAGTTCAATTCATTTCAACCTCTATAAAACAGACGGACCACTTTGCACCAATGGTGTCCGCTTAAGAGAGAGTCCACACTGTAGCATTATTACTTCCGAGCTTTCAATTTTTTATGCTGTTTTGATTTACCTCGTAGTTTTTGAGTCACGCCTGCTCAGTTTCACCATAGTCATTAAGAAATTCACTGTTCTGGCAATGTATGAAATAGGTTTTTGTCAACTTTTTCTTTGTTTGAAACAAAAGTCAAATGTCAAAACTCACTTATTGATCACGTTACCAAAATCTTCTCTTGGGATTTTTGGTCTATTTTTTGATCACATGACAGGCACGACGGACGCAATTTAAATTTGGTACGGCGAGCGATGCGAGCAATGTGAACCAATGGTGAAATAATTGTGCATTTTGAGCAAAAAACATGAAATTTGGCACAGTGCAGTGATTCTCTAGGGGATATACTTTGATTTCAGTCCGGAACCCAAAAACAATCAGCATTTTTTGCTGTTTTTTTGCTGATGTAAGCATTTTATTTTTGCCAAAAATCAACTTTGCCAAAAGTAAACATATTATACATCGTTTGATCGGAAATTTGATTCCAAAAAAGGTCTATCTCATATTGTAAAAATTAACGCAAAAAGAATTATTCGTGCTCAAAGTGAGCATTATGACGTCACCATTTTTTGGCTGTAGGAGAATTTTACCAAAAGTGGACATTTCATAGATCACTGGATCGGAAATTTAATGTATATTTAAACAAAGGTTTATCTTATATTGTAAAAATTAGCACACAAAAAGTTATTCGTGCTCAAAGTGAGCATTATGACGCCATTGCATTATAACTACATTTAGCTATATAGATGTCATAGATAAATATTAACTAAACATAGTTGGACATAACATATTTTGGGGCAGTCGATCTCAAAACTACCGTACGTTCGGACAAAAAGTGGGGTATCAGAATCGGGCCCTTACAGGTGCAGTGCAAAATTTGCCGAAAAACCAACCCTTACAGTGCATTTTCCGGCCATTTCCCCCAGGTTTTAGCAAATATTTTCTCAATTTTCTCAATTTCTTACCCTTACAGTGCACCTGGGTTTTGTCAAAACCTCGAAAGACCTTCCCTTAAGGGCCGCACGTCCGGTAGGGTAGGTCACTTACCTTGAGTGCCCTCCCCCCGGAAGGAACATATATATACAATCACTTTTTTCGGGTAGGTCTGTCCAGGTGTGGGAGTATAACTTCCACCAATAACTTCCCATCCACATTCTTTTGGATCAGGAAGAACCTGATCAGCAATAATTGATTGGTCCCAAACCAGCAATTGACGAAGATTGTTGAAAATGACATGGATTGGTATAAACTGGCAATACTTTATTATTATAAAGATGTACAGTTTCAGGCGCACGTTGGGCCTCTCAAACCGATCTTGGTTTACAATAGATTTTCTTTAGATAAAGTCCCTCAC
>JAUJPO010076217.1:0-11162 GCA_032270745.1 Tiaropsis multicirrata
TGTTCCGACGATTTATGACCTCAAAACCTATTCATTTTATGAGTTTCCTTTCCTCTCATTGGTTGAAATGCTCGACGTTTTGAGCTGTTTCAACGTAGTTGGTAGCCCATTCATTTCAACTGTACGTTTAGGGGCCACCATAGTTTTTGTTTCTTTTACATTGGCACACTATCTCTGCGCACCTAAACCAAAAAAATGACTCATTGTGAAGAGGGTAAGAAATTAATTAATTGATTTCAACACTTTATTTGGATGGTCTGGTTGGGGTTGGTGGGTATCCTTTTTTCGTCCATGTACATTTTCCTCTCGCCTAATTTTTTCTAAAATCATTTTTTGCAAACCAATAAGAATCGCGGTTTTTATTGAACACAGCCAATCAGCGGGACTCTTTTGATTAAAATGACGTAATCAGGGTTTAAAATGACGAAATCATTGTATATTCCGCTTGGTCTGTAAAATAGAGAATATGAATACTCAATTTTTTGAAGATCGCATGGTTTAGGTCCATAAAAAAACATATTAATACATCATTAGAAAGCCAAATAAATTATGCACAGCTTCCCAATCTGGCAACGAAAATATCTTCTGACCACTAAAAGTTATAGCTCTTTGAAGAGCTTACATTTCTTCTAACATGATTGGCCCGTTTTAAAAGATTGCGCAATGCCTAGCCCTAACCCTAACCCCCACTGAAAAATGGTAACAAAACCCTAACCCTAACCCTAACAGTTTGAAGTCTTTTACTTTCAAACCCCCGCTGAAGTGGGTCTTCTTGGTTCTTATCTTCTGACAGAAAGGCGGTTTCCACTAGTGGGAAAAAGCAATGGTGAAAAAAAGTACACAATGATATATATTTTGATGAAACAAATCTTTGTTGAGTCATGTAGCTGCTAAACATATAACCCTTTCCGGTCGCACGGGTCACTGGATGACCCACCTTTGGCGACAAATTCCGCAATTTTCTTGCCCGAAAACGGATGTTTTTCGGTTTTAATTTCGAGAAAAATTTCCCGTTACGGACTTCAAACCGAAGAAAATTGCTCCAGCAAAACTTGAAATGATTTGTATTCTGCAAATCTTAAAATCATATCTCATTGGGTGCAATTAAACACAACTTTCATATCGCCACCAAAAGATGAACCATAAGCTTTGAACAGGCTGATTGCACATTTGGTGTGATCACCAGATATCATAGTCGAATCATCGCATATCTTTTGATGTAGTTGGGTTGAATCAACAGTACCCTGCACCTTTTGATAGTATACAGATTTAATGTTGATTTTGTAAAAGAGAGGGCATGAAAGATATATGTCCACGTTATCAGGGCCAGTCACTGAAATAAAAAAGAAAGGAGAAATTTGTAAAGGCCTCCGCAAACTGGTCAACATATTGGTCAACATTTCGACAAACATTCAGTAACCAACAAGTTGGCCAACAATGGGCTTTTCCATACTAAAACCGTTGGACTAAAAGAAGCACATTTTGTTAAAGGATGAGAGCAGCCTAGACTTTTCCAGAAAAAGTCCATATTTCCACTGTTGAGGATGTCGATTTTTCTTAACACCAACTCCCCCTGGACATCCTTGGTCCTTGGTTTCAGATTCTTACTCTCTGGATATCCTAGGATATTGAAAGTTTTGAACCCCCACCCTCTGGATATCCTTGGTCTTCAGATTCTTACTCCCTGGATATCCTATATCCTCAACAGGGGGGTTACGGAATTTTTCTGGAAAAGCCCAATGTTGGCCGGTTTGCGGTAGACAACCAACATGCTGGCCACTTGTTTCTTTAAGAAAAATATGTCAATCCAAACCGTACCAACATATGTTGGTCAACATGAGACTTCAGTGAGGATGGATAATTTTCTACCGAGGAAGGTTTTCCAGCAATTTTCCAAAAGAGCAAGGAGTCCCGACGGGTCTGTGAAATGGAGGTACGACTTTCCAATCTGTGAAATGGAGGTACGACTTTCCAACTTTCCAACAGTTCTAGAGCATAGTGGAAAAACTCCAGGGTTAAATACTCTTTGAAATTTACGTTTAAATTCCAAGGCAGCTAAAGTTTTTTTTGTAGTCACCTATTTTGTCTTCACTTTGAGTAGTTGTTGCAGTTGTTGTATGCGTTGGCTGTTGAGTTGAGCTTTTCATTGTAGTTTGTCTTGATGAATTTTGTAATTGAGGTTGTTCTTGATGAAGTGACAACTTCTCCTTCTTGGTGAAAAGTGCTCCTGATGAAATAGTTTGGTTTAAAGCCAACAACAGCTGATGATGTTTTGCGATCAGAGAATTATTGTTGCTAGATAAAACTGGAAAGAAAAAATAGCTCCTATAAGTAGCAACTGTATTCAACAGTCAGCAAAATGCCGTCATGGAGAGGCTGCACCGTTTGAAGCTAACGGGTGAGAAAATTTTGAAAATTAGGCACTTTAGATTGATAAAAAAAGCTTATCTTAAAAAAAAGTGGAAATGTTTAATAATCCCCCGCTCCCCGGTTCTGCCGGGCCTGAGTCTGTTAATACCTCACAGATGAACCTCAAATCCATGGCTACATAGGTTGCAAGAAGGGCAATGCTATGTTACTATAATATTTCCCTGATGCAAGAGAGAAATTTCCAACTCAATTACATAAAAAGTATCCGCTGTGATTGTTCTCTTTCTCCAGAGCCATTGGCAGAAAGAAAAACTTCATTAGAGAAAAATGCTCCAATATCAACACAAGTGACACGAAGCGTAAGTAAAATATTTCGAGCAGATTTTTGCTGAATTTGTTCTTTGAGAAATTAAAGCGTCGAATACCTTTGGACTCGAATCTTTCGAGGATCAATTCAAGTTTTTGAATCTTTTCATCTAAAAAAAATAAAGTTTGAGAATCAAAATATTGAGAAGAATATTTTCGTCTCGTTGCTTGATTGCTGTTTTTACTCCCCTGTTGCCCCAGTCGGCGTACCAAAACCCCAATGGGGTGAATATCACTGGGGTGACAGTGGAATGTCTCCACTGAGGCGAAAACGCGACTTTTCCACTGGGATGACCAGTGGGGTGGATCTCTGTGGGGTCACAGACACAGGGGTGTTCTCTGTTTTATTTCAATTTCTTATCAATACTGCAAAGAATGGGCTTTTCCAAAAAAAGTCCATATCCCCCCCTGTTTAGGATATAGGATATCTATGGGGGTTCAAAATTTTCAAATATCCCAGGATATATCCAGGGGGTAAGAATTTGAGGATCAAGGATATAAAGGAGGTTCGAAATTTTTGGCACGGATATCCAGGGGGTTGGTGTTAAGAAAAATCGACATCCTCGACAGTGTGAATATGGATTTTTTCTGCAAAAGACCAGCGTGGTTGTGGTAATTCTTAAAAAAATTGTAAAAGGTACTATGGGCTAGCGTACCTTGTTTTTTTTGAAGGTTCAACTAAAGAAACTTATGCTTACCGATCAGATTAGCTTTTAGATGTTGTATTAGAGGAACAGTCATACCACCGATGAATCCAAGTAGAAATATAAACGCGTACAAAACGATGAATGGCATTTTGCTGCAATGTCTGGAAGACTGAAAAATAATTAGTTACTATAGGAAAATTGATAAATGATTCATTTCGCGATTTTTTATTATTTCAGTAGTTTTGGTTCTTGTCAAGGACAATTTGTTTTGCTAATTTCAGAGCTGCCCTTGCCAAACCACACCCTAGCTACTTACAAACTAGAACTTTTTGAACCAAACCTATGCCCTCTTTCCCCGTTCAAACTTTAAAGTTTCGTTTGAAAAGACCATGTTTTATTAAATTAAATTTCTTTATAGATTTGATCCCAACTTACTCCTTTTGACTTGTTCACTCCAGTGAAATCCTTCGAAAGCAAAATGTTTTCTCTTCTTTCTTCTTCATCTTCTTTCATGCCCATATTTTCTCAAATGTTTAATCTACAAATCGGAAAGCGAAATTTCAACTGAAAGCCGACTATCAATAAAAATATCTTCAATGGTTAAAAGCCTTTCGAGTCGCGCAAATATTCGTATAACGCATGAACGCATACAAAAAAAAACGAAAATTGCCGAAACTAGTCGAAAGTATTTCGTGTTTATTTGATTACTTCTTTCTACCTCATTGTCCTTTTTCATCATGACTACCTTCTTCATTTGAAAATAGGAGATAAATTTGGTAGATGACAAATATTTCAGAAAATAAAAATGTCTATTCCATGTTTAATACAATCAAAATTTAAAAAGGTCGAAATGAAAAAAAAAGGCAAAAAAGGAATTTCGTCATAATAAGGAGCCCTATGAGTCTTTTCTAAATTCAGAAACGAGTTAAACTTTTATCTCGTGAAAAATTCATTGGAATTATTTTCTTGTAGGTTTTAGGCAGCACACGCGAAATCTTAAATAGAAACAAACGAAAGATTGCATTACGGAAACGCTGTCCTGAGGAGGGGGGAGGGGGGCTAAAAGTGCTTAAATTTTATAGCTTCACTTGAATGGCCGCCCTTAAATTCGTTTTTTTGGAGCATGGGAAAGTCTACAATATTAGAAAATTGGGGGAGGTCCTTCACACGTGTCAATTGGCTTTTTAAAAATAAACTTTCAAAAAAATGGTCAAATAATAACTTTTTCATTTAGATATAATAATTTTTACAAAAGAAAAAATGAAAAACAAGATAAATTTTCAAGTGAGAATATTTGCAACAAAATATGAAGAAATAATCAAACTTGGGGGCGGTCACTTTTATTAATTCAGCAGATTAAGTCTTTGAAAAATTATTTTCCATAAACACTTTTTATATTCTTCCGCGTATAACTTAGGGAAAATTTCCTTGTTTGATTTAGCTAAGAAGATGAGGTATTGCACGTCGTAGCTTGTACCAAACCCTACTTTTTTATGTAGCTGACGATAGTAGGGTTTGTTACGTCGTACATGAATATTTTTCAGTTTATTCTTTGTTCAGTTTTTTCCAAGCCGTTAAGTCAAGTTCAAACAAACAATAAAATTCAGAAAATTAAAACACACGCAACTTAACGCTTTCAGTACCGCCCAGCCAAATTTCGTTTCTATTGGAACGATTAGTCCGGCTACCGGTAATTTTTACTGACGATCTATTTGTTTAAAGAGTGTCATACGAAAAGAGCTTTCCAACGAACCCAAACGAGACCTATTTTGCTACAGCCAAAATCGAGAAAAATCTATTTGAAGTTGAAGGTGCATCGTCACTTTGGTAAAAAACTGAAATTTAAGATTTCCACGTTTCAAATTTCCATTTGCACGAGTTAAATAGCGACTGACTTGAGTCTAGCGGCTCTTAAACAAACAGTCACAAATCTATTTTTGTAGAAATTGACAAACTCTTAAATTATAGAAGAAATTTATAAAAAAGTAAAACTTTAATGATGAAAATCATCGAATGTACAAGGGATTTTTAAAATGATAAATTATTAACTTAATTTCCCAAGTGGAACTTTCTGAAGTTAACAAAGCAGGGAATTTTTTCTTTCTTTTAAAGTTAAAGTTAAATAAATAAATAATTTTTTTGACCCCTGATAATTTTCTATTTTAATTTTCGCTCCTTATTTTTCTATTTATTATCGACTTTTATATTTCGACTTTATTAATATATTTAAAATAAGCTTCTGATGGCTTTGGTAAAAATGTGAGGAATAAAAAGCAAAATAGATTTTATTCGTCAAGTTTCGAAAAGCAAAGGAGCAGTGAGGGCTCTTTGTAATTCATTTTTTAAAAACCCAAGAAATTAGGAATTATTTGAGAAAGATGTTTAATACTTAACTATATGATGACACTTTTGGAGATGACAGTTAGGGTGATATGTAGAAAACAACTGATAAAATCAAAGGTCTTCCATGAAAGAATTTAATTTGTAAGAGCTTTTTTTGAACCTTTCTTGCAAATTGCGCAGATTTGGTCGGACGTTTGATTGTAAAGTGGGGGCGCAAACCGGCCAACATTTTTAACCGACTTTTTGGCAAACCTGTTGGTACGGTTTGCGCTGACGTTTCGAAATGTTAATTCGTTAAATAATATCCAACATGTTGGTTGCCTACCGCAAACCAAGCAACATGCAACCATAACATTTTGGAGAAAAATGTTCAACATTCATTTAATAACAATTTAAATATTGGCCAGCATTTTTTGAGATTCTTTTCCTATTTTATTCGAGCATGTTTTCAACCACAATCCGGCCAACATCGTTTGTCAGTGGATTTTGGTCGAAATTTTTACCGGTTTTCCTTGACAAACATGGGGTTGAAGGGAAATCTTTCAACAATAGGGATAAGTGAAGCAGTCGAGATCGAAAAGAGGATCAGAAAATGTGGATTACAGAATTGTTCGAAATGAGGGTGTTATATTTGGTGAGTTTGAAATTCTGATCATCTGTAAGAAGATATTTGAGTAAGAGAGATTCTAACTTGCATTTAGCCTAGAGAGATAGGAGTAGGTAAAAGTGACTCATATTGAAGAAAAAGGCTTATTCAGTTTGGTAAACTTTGTTATAAATTATTCTGATGAAAAGTCCATGATTTATTTCCGGAATTTCTTTCTTTATAGTTTGTTCTTCGATTTCTTCCATAGTATAAAACAAAGGTATTTTGAATGCGAGAAATATTCGAGGCCTTAGTGCTTAGAGGATTTATGGTTTTGTAAACTTTGCACCTTTGCTTTTGGTATAATGTTTTCATTTATTTTATCATTATTCTTCTTGAATCTAGTTTCAGTCTTCCCCATGGGTTAGAACCTTTTTTTTTAATTTAAGGTTTTTGTCAGTAAATCTAGCCCACAATGATTACATATGGGAAGATAATAAAAAATGGCAAAGGTTATGCATATTTTCAAGATTGATTCCTTTGTTTCGTTAACTGTTGTCAATACCGGGTCAATTATATTTACCAATGTTTTTCTGATGATACTCAGCAGACACGAAACCTTAGTTTTTTTGGCGTCCAAACAACGTTATTATTTAACGTCCGTCAGAACGTTATACGGACGTTGAAGCAACGTTGGGATAACGTTGCGTGTCTGCTGAGTCACGAATGTAACGAGAGACGCAAAGGGAAACCAGTTACGGCATTTTAAAGAATAGAGAATTAAATGTGGCAAAAAGATTGTTAATATGTAGAAACCAGGATAGAACGAAAGCATATACAAAAAATAAGTTAGTCATATTGTCCTGGTTTCTACATTGAAGAGATTTTACTGACAATCTTTTTGCAACATACTTTATAGAAATTCAAGATACTCTAATAAATAATAAACATGCAACCACACAATTATGCTCGCAAACAATACCCTTCCATACAACAACCACAGAACACAAACAACGCCCATTGGTCAAACAGTACAGGTAGGAAAATCCGTTACCACGAAGCGCCCACCTACGCCAAAGAACCACCCGCACCGTATTCAAGCAATAACAACTTTGGTGGCGGTGCAGCAGCTGCTGCCATTAACCCTGAAAAGAGGATCGAGATCACAAGAGAGATTTTCAAAGTACAAAAGGTACAGTGACTAACCAGCAGAAAAATATGTTTTTTTAACGTTAAAACATTGAAAAGACGTTGAAACAACAAACGTTGAAATGAAAGTCTTTTGTCTGCTGGCTATTGTTCTTTAGTTTTTCTTATTCTCATAAATTACTAAACTTTTGTTACAGGGGCTTTAAGTTTGAAATTATATTAGATTGCCATTGAAGAGGCCCCGAGCTCGCCCCCCGCGGTGATCCAAATTTCGCAATTACACTTAATTTCAGGCTCACCCTATCGGCAAATTTTTGAGTAATTTTTGTGTATCATGAAAAATGACCAAACCGAAGTTCATCACGTAATTTCGGCGATACATGTAAAAATGTGTCACGCATCACGCTCCAAAATCTTGTCAATCATGAATCACGCTCAAACTTCCAATCGCGCCTATAAAAACTTCCAAAATCACGTCATAATGCCAGAAAGAATCCCGCCTCGATATCACGCCATCATGTAATCCGCTGAATGGGGTGGGCTCATCGAAAAGTTAAGAAAATCTCTTCGATCAAATTCTACCACATGAATTGTATAAATGCTTAACAGTTAACTTTCACTTTTGCTTGTAGAGATTTGATTTGATTAAATGGTTGAAACGTCATCCGAAGCTGGTCATGTGTTTCTCTTACTTTTGTGTACTCATCATCGGTATCACGCTCGGTTTCGTTCCTTACATATCAATGTATATGAATGCTTGCCAATGTAAGAAAAGTTCATCACTTTTGTGACCCAGTTTAAGTACAGGTTAAGTCATGTAATTCGAGCTCCTTTAGTTCGTACTATTCGTACAAAAAAACTCATACAATTTGAACAAAGAATTTGGTCCCGTCCGACTTGGCCGAACTTAATCAAACTTTTATAATTCGAAAACTAATGTAATTTGATAACAAATAATCTGGTCCCCTGGGAATTCGAATTACATGAGTTTAACTCCTTTTGTTATGTAGTTGGAACACGCCATTATCTTTTTTTTATTTTGATAAAGGCCCTGGCCAAAATCGCATCCTCGGGTTCATAGAAATTGGTTACTCTTATCAACTGCAATCTAGAGGTTAGAAATTGAGGGGCTGTACCGTTGTAGGCCACCCTAACTTTCAGGTAGCCCAAACATCGACCACCCTCTAACTTTCAACCCTATATTATTTCGCTTTCACGGTAGACTTTATTCTTTCATTTTATTCTCTTTATTCGTTAACTTCTGTTTGTCATCACCAATAGCTGATCGGCAACTACTGACGGAATTTCAAGGATTGATTGAACGTTACAATGAAACTAATATCGTCATCAACAGCGCCGTTGGTGGAGCAGGTGGAATTCCACTCACTGGTAAAAGCTATTTCAAATCTATTCTCTTTTCTTGTGGACAGCACATCGTCCCAGCAGGCACACAACGTTTATCCAACATTGATCTAACGTCCAAATAACATTCCGGTTTTGAAAGATCATCGCTTGGACGTCAAATCAACGTTCCACACCTGCTGCAATAGTATACTTTCACTTTCACTTTCATTTTCATTTTCATTTTTCAGCTCCAGTTTACGGCATGTTTCCATATAGAGGTAACTATCGATTACTGATTCAATCAATATCTAAAATCTATTAATTATCAACATTTTGAGAAATATAACTTCTTGAGAGAATATATTTTCTAGTACCCTAGGGTACTAAGGGCTGAGAGATGACGGAAGTGTGCGAACTAGACACAAATTTTTGCTGAATGTTTAAATGCAAAATATGGTAGACAAACAACAATAGAACAATATGTGATCTTTACCTCATTTGTTTTCCATTCCAAAAGCATCGGCAAGAGGCAACCAAGAGATCGAGCTTACCTGCGAAGGAGCAATACAGATCGCCGACATCACATACAACGGAGTACACGGAACAACTGATGACGTCAAACAAATGCAACAATATTGCGCCAAACAAATCATTCAGTCACGGAACACGAAACGCTGTGTTGTCAGCTTACAATTGCTTTATATGAGAGGCTTGTATGGCGAAGACACAATCACAGATGTCTATTACCGCTGCGTCAAATCGTGATTCAGAACTTTACAGAATGATTTCTTTTTTTTATAGACCTTTTCATAAATTACGTCACGAACATCGACTGCCACGTTTTCATACAATTACCAAGTTGATTATATCTCACGAGACTCAAAATGACACATCTATCAATGGAGTAAAGTTTTGATAACCTCCCTTGGGATTCGGTTACCATTAGCGCTCAATTCAAAACGAGGCAATCGTTTGCTTCATTTATGAAAAGGTCTATTCAACCCAGGAAATCTTACAATTTTAGTTTTTACAAATGAGTCAACAGATTAACATCAATAAAAGTCAGTCGTGATAATGTGATGCTGTTGTCGGCACTCAAACGTCGTAGGGTTGAATAGCATACCGCGGCGAATCTAAGAAAATAGACTTCAATTTCTCTGTTTGTACGACTTTCAAGCCCATCATCCTTTGCGTTTATTACTCTTGCACGTTAACTAAGAGAGCTTTCCAACGATACTAAAGTTGATACCTTAATCATTTGTCCTGGCCAAGAAATGGCTTTTGTAAAAATACATTTTCGGAAAGTTTCCGGGGGTGTAAGGGTTAAAACAGAAAATAGAAAAACAGTAAAATGTTCCTGTTAAAATTAGCGAGTAATTAACTTATAAACTCTTGCAAAATTGAAAAATCAAATCATTTTTAAAGATTAATTTTAAAAGAAAATCTTTTAATTAGGATTGTTTTGAAAATTGTAATATAAATTGAAATAAGCAAAAAAACAAAGCTCTTTGGATGACACTTGTTACTTTCTTCCCATGAAACTTTCGATTGAAAAAACATATCCCCATAGATCTCCCAGCGATGAGCTTAGAATATACGGTTTTTATTATAACATAGTTTATAAGGAAATCAACCCGAAGATTTGGTGGAATTTCTTTCCATAAACAATGAAGGACCCAAAGGAAAGCTTAGACCATCAAGGAAAGCCTTTTAGGAGACATATATTTGAGGGTGGGAACAGGGATGGGAAATTTGAGAAAATGTAGAACAAAGTTAAGAAATGTTCTAATACAAAAAATACAAAAGCGTTGACGTTGGATATCTTTAGCAAATGTTTATTTAAACAATAGTGCAAATATAAGTTTCAACGTAGAAAGTGAAGCAATTATTATTATATGGTGCATCAGAACAGAACTTGACGGGAACCAACGTTAACACACATACGGTATTTTCAGCCAACCGAGTTTTTCGTTCCAAGCAAACTTCCATTTCCAAAGCACAACATCTGAAAAAAAAAAACATTTTTGCACTCAGTTCAAACACCAACCACGTACCCAGGGCGATAAGCTTTCTGACGATGCTTAGGCCTGCTCTTTATCTCGTTTTCCCCGCGCGGCCGCCGACGGTTTCGCCCTGGAATCGAGGTTGTTTAAACACCTCTCTTCACATACATGCCAGAGAATTTTTAAAAAGCTGTCCATAATCTTCTGAACCATAAGGAATTAAAGGTTGATTTATAGCTCGTTGGACAGCTTTCAGATGTACAATCGGTGACTTAAATTTTGGCAAAAAAGGGAAATTCCCAAGAATTTTCAAAACCACAAACGATTTGGAAGTGCTCTAAGTTAGGTTGGAAG
>JAUJPO010076228.1:0-11043 GCA_032270745.1 Tiaropsis multicirrata
CATTTGCTGTAATCCTGCAAACACCAGGGTGACCACACAGACTGGAATTGTTTTTTACAGAAATTGGACTGGAAAAGCTTGAAAATAATCTTATGATTTACAAAACTTTATTAAGATTATGTGAAAAAATTTTCATGTCAGAAAGAATGTTAATTTCATTAGATTAGGACTGACATGTATATAATATGGCCCTGTCAACCCCTTACTTATTTCCCATACAATGAGTTTTTGACAATATATTTCCTGGATTTTCTCTCAAATCCTTGAAAAATGTATTCTAAAATGGCACTATTGACCTCTAATGCCTCTAAAATACCAAATCTTTTCTCTACATGATGGGCAACGTCTAATGATTTACATAACTAATGATTTTAATTTCTTCCCTCTGTATGTAAAACTGTAACACTGCTCAGTATTGGGCTTTACGATAAAAAGTTTTATTTTGATTTTAATATTTTTCAAAACTTTCTGTAAATGTATTTATCTAAAACTTATTATTTTCTCCTTAATGATTTACAGGGAACAAAATTTCTTCCGTGACTCAATATAGCAAAATTTGAAATATATTTTCAACGCTAAACTAGGTCATAATTAGGCGAAATTTTCTTACTTCTTATAGTCAATTGCCCTTAATTTCTTCGTTTTATTTTTGTAAAGCCTAACTTTAAGCCACAGAACCACTTTTCCTAGTCTGATTTGCAGACCCATACTAAAACCGTTGCACGTTTCGTTAGAGGATGAGAGCAGCCTACACTTTTCCCCAATTGCTTCATATAACATACGGCTATCTTATTCACTTAATTACTTCGTTAACTTCTATTTACAAAATCAACACTTTACCATCATCATTTATCTAATACGACTCCTTGTAATATAATTTATATCAAAGTATAGGATTTTCAATTTATGTTAAAATTTTCATTATTTCGTAGATTTGTTTACATTTTTAGGTTACCATATTTATTATTGTTTTGATTTTGACATGATGACATAATCACTTTTTGGTGCACATTTTGGTGACTTTTCACATCACACCACACACATGTCTCACTTTTTTGACCACCCTTTCTTCTTGAGGATAGTTTTTAGTGTCTTCTGATCTTGGTCAAGTCAGGATGTCAAGACAATTCAAGTCTTTTATATTCAAACTTTAAATTTCAATCAATTGAATCAAATTTGTATTCAAGTCACTTCAGCTATCAGTATAGCCATACTTTTTCAAACCCTCAGCAAGATTCTGTATGGCAGCTGGTAAGTCTTCTTGTTTGCTTTTGTTTTGTTTCTCTTGTTTGCATTCAGGTCAGTCCTTGCCTCAAGTCACCTTAGGTTAGGATTAGGTCAGCCATCTTGGTCTTGGCGGCCATCTTGGATTTTTCATTTTTCTCTTTCAGTTACTAACATAAATTATTTTTTACTTACTCAATCAAAGCTTATTTTTCAATCAATTATTCCTCAATTAATCAATTTATAGTCAATCAATTTCATACTTACTCAATTTTTCATACTTTGTCATTTTTCAAGCATTGTCATATTTTCAGTTTATTTACTAGTCATTCAATTTTGTATTTTCAGTTTGAACACTATCAATGTTACAAATCAGTCATGTCAACTTCATAAAAAATAAGATTAAATTTTATTTGCCTATGTCCCACTCCATGAAGGAGGGACTTCAAATGAATTCCTTATATATTTTTCTTTTTTTATGCTCTCTGTAGAAGACTGCACTCCAGTATAAGGGAAATACACTCCAGGCAAATAAAATTGAATCTTATGAAGTTGACATGACTGTTTGAGGTAAACGTTATGTTTTTACTTTTAAAAGTTTCTTTCTAAGCTTGGCTACAAAAATTAAGCCTTTATAAATGATTAGAAACTTTTAGAAATAGAAACTATATACATAGCTATAAACAAACTCTAAAATGAAAATTGCGGCGAGATTGTAACACTTCAAACCCAATCCAGTTTTTTTTGGAAATTGTTGCTGACGGGCGTAATCTTCAATCTTGTCAATAAATTTTACCAAGACTTTTCCAGAATATCTCTTTCTTGTGGTTAGCTAATTATAACTGACTTTAATTAGCTCTCCTCCTCTGTAATATAATGTATTTTGGCACACTCTGCGATGACGGGAACAAAATAGTTTTTTGATGTCCGTCTTATACCAAGATGTTAGCATGACAGGATAGATTATACAAAACAATTGCCCTCTCTCTTGAAGGAGAATAACAATTGAAACTATCAGAAACGATTGGAAAATTACAGACAGTAAACCAGTAGCAAGGTTACGTAAGGGGCTTTCTGCAACGTCAGGCAGGTATGTTCTTTTTACTTCTTTGTTTATAAGTTTTGCTTAGACAAATTATGTACCAGCCGCCAAACATTGCAAACAGCTCCTTCTGTAATCTTGCTAGTATATAAATTAATAAATGTTGATGTTTTGAAAATCAAGAAAATTATTCCTCCCTTTTTCTTTTAAGGTTTCTTGGCACTGGGTCCAAATTGCATGTCTTGGCCATTGGGTTCACTCTCATATAATGCTCCTTCATCAAAGATTTCAGCTGAGAATTTCTATCTGGTATGGAGTGGAAAGCTTCTTTCATTTTGTTGATGGTGGCATGTAGTGCTTCCATACCTTGTTCGCCATACATTCCAAATCCAATGGGCCAGCGTTTCAGAAACGGGATGACGTGATCCTCCAAAAGGTGAAGTTTTGGTGTTATACTTTTGTATGGGAAGGTCTCACGAAAATATGCCATCAGGTCATCAATAGTGTTTTCTACAAAACAGAAAAAACAGTTTGGTAATCCCAAATCATTAGGGTTTTTATCTTAGTAAACTATATATATCATACATAATTCTCTACTATGACCCAATGATCCCTCTGTAACTAATTATATGAGTTTAGGTGATTTACCGAGTTCATCGATATCTGTGGATGAAAAACTTCTTGATGAATTGATTAGCTTGTGGCAAAGTGAATACTTTTCAAACAGCATTTTGAAATTGTCACAAACAATATCTGCTTTTCGTTTGATCTCGCTATTATCCAATCCAAATTCTTTTACAGTGTTTGGAACTGATTCACACAATAGCTCCAGGTTTTTTTGCTACAAACAATAAAAAAATTTCGCTGTTATGTTCAATTATTTAATAAAGGAATGAAATTTTCTGAATCTTAGTGAAACAAATAATTAAAATTGAGCTGGATTTCTTTTGGTACTTTAATGTTGTATATAGATTTAAAATTTTTTATTTCAAGGCTCAAGGCTGGTTAGATGCTGACTTTTGAATTTGAAGATTGATACCTTTAGCATCCTATCCACGTGGTTGCCAACAAAAGATTTTCCATGGTAAGCTTGTCTCTGTACATGACATTGTTTCAAAACGTCATCAAGGGCTTGACACATGGACCTCCACCTTTCAACTCTTTGAATGGATTTTCTTTGTATAAAATTTCAATCTTGTGCTCCTGTAGAGAAAATAGATATTTTACAATAACCATTTTGTTTACAATGAAATTAGATTAAAATTTTTATCCCTTCTAATCTATCCCTTTCATTTCAAGAAAAACATATTTACCTTAGCATCAATAAGCTTTGTCAAGTGTAACAGTCTTGGTTCATAGATTTTCTGAATTTCCTTTTCCCTTGCAGGGTCTTTGGAAATGTTTTCTGCAACAGCATCATGCACTAAGTTGATGGTATGCTCAAGATCTTTGATTTGGCGCTTTGATAATTGGATCTCATCGTATGTTTGTTTAAGCTTATCAATTTTCTCCTTTTCCAAACCATTGGCTGTATTTGTGGTGCCTGCGATAGAGAAATCCAGTTCATAGCAGTACTCCTCCAATAATTCGAAGAACTTCTTGTACGTGCCCAACGAAATATGGAGGGCAGGGATGGCAACCTGAAAAGATTAATTTGTTTTGATTTAACCATATTGTATAACAGTTTACTGTTAACGGAAAAAAATAATGCAGAAAAATGGGATCAACGTTTGAAATTGTTTGATTGGATTGGACCAGCAGTTTCTACAGAAATGTAGGTTTTGCTTATGAATGTTTTTACCTGTGTCAGTGGTATGTTGAAGAGTCTTTCTTCGATTACATTGAAATACTCTTTCGCTTTGCTTAAATTGCCTTCTTTTTTAAAATTCTCAAGGTTCTCATCAAGAGACTTTAATGTTCTCAAAGGACAGTTTCTCATCGTTCTTGGTTGTTGGATCTGATCTTTAGTTGCTTGACAAAATAAGCAGCAATGACGTCCTGAAGAAGGAAATTTAAAGAAATAACTTTGTACAAAAGAACAAAACATTTTTAAACTTGTCTCTTTACAACAATTGCTAATTTATGATAAGATAAGTATTATCTAAGTTCTATAATTACCACTTGCTCCACTGATTCCATATGCATTGCATAGAAATTCGTAGTCACCCATCAGAAACATTCGAATCTTCTTACTTCTAAAAAATAGAACAAAAGTTTTTTATTTTAAATCATTATTAATTTTTATCTGGATGAGAACCTTGAGAATTTCAAAAACTAAAGAGAAAAGCCCAGTCCCACAATAAGATAATGATATTTATTTTTAATGCTTAACACTTACTTCCAATTTGTTTGTTGAAGGATGTCAATTTGTTCTTTAAATCTTGAGAATCCAATTTTTAAATTGAGTGGGTGATCCTTTTCCTCGAAATAATTGAAAATAACTGTATTTTCTTTGCTGTTAGGGGAATCGCGATTGCAAATTTCGTAACATGCTTTTGCAGATTGACCACCATGATCTTCCCCAATTTTAACATGTATTTCGTTCGACATAAATCGTTCAAATTTCAATTCTTCAATCCTAAATATTTGGACATAATATATTGTTTTATTTAAATAGAATTATGAAATATTTATCAATAAAGCTGACAAATCTCTGCCACTGGTACTGCACAATTTAAATATATAGTGCACAGGATAATTTGGTTTAATTCAAATCCAATAAGTCAGCTAAGAATATTTTGTAAATTAGTAAAATTTTATACTTTTCAAGCATATCAATTCTTTCCATGACATGGGACTTGAGATCTTCAATGTAAGCCCAGGGCACTTCATTAACCACAAACTTTGTTTTGTTAATCTTCGTCATGAACGAGCCAGTTTCCACTGTCCAACCTTCACCGTGAAGTTCTTTGTGCACTGATCGCATCTTGTTTTGTGCCCCTGTTTTGATATTGTGCTGGTTGAGAAACCTAAAAATAAAATTTATAGGTAAAATAGAATTTATAGGTAATTATTATATTTGAGAAAAGCAAAAGTATATATTATTCAATTTTAATGTAATTATTTTAATCAATATAATATAGTATCGACCCATTTTTAGGACACAATGTAATTTTTCAACTATAACAACTCTTTAAGATACCTTCCAATTTTTTTTAATTTTTCCCATGGTATTCCTAGACTGGCCTTGAGCGATAGCATTTCTTTTTCGTCTATATCGACATTGCCCAAACCAATCTCCTCCAAAAAGTCTTTCCTCTCAATCTTCGGTAATGATTTAACCAATGACCCCATTTGTTTGCTGACAGTCGAACAGGATGAATATTCGATTGTTTTTCTGATGCCTTTGTTCCTTCGTATCTGGTGCCGAGATGAACATTCTTCGGTTGGTTTCACTGGTTTCGGAGTAGACATGAATACCCGAGGCTAAATTTAAGTAAATGTTTACTGTTTCATTGCTAAATGTTAATGTTAAATTATATACATACCATGACCCTACTTTTCGAAGAGCTAAAAGCAGAAAGGTTTTTCACTCTAATCACATGAAATAATTAAAATTTATCAATTTCTTACCCTTGGACCTCCCGAGGGAAATTCAGCTGTTTTATTTCCAGAGCTGTTGATCTTGTGTTTCAGCACTCGTAAAGTTGCTTGCTCGACGGGCGCAGGTATCGGGCTGTTGCTGAAATCAAGTTGCAGGAGCTCGTGCACAGTAAGCAAATTACCCTCTTTTTCTCCGATGCAATCCTTTTTGTGTTCCTCTAGAAGGGCATCGGTTTTAAACTGGACTCCACATTTGCATTTTAAAATTAACGTATCGATCAAATGCTTTCTAACATTGCATGGCCTTATTTGTGATGGGTCGAACGATACATTGCAAACTGGACATTCAAGTTCCATTTTCCCCTCAAATTTCAACACTAAACAGCGGAGACAAAATGCATGCTGGCATTCATTGATTACCACTGGTCTTTGTAACATACCCTCGCACATGGAACACTTACACAAAGGCAAAGATGAATTATATTCGAGGTCATAATCTGAGTAGTTTAACACATCATTATTTTCACTTGTGATTTCCCTCAATGTTTTAGTCATTTCTCTGGTCCAGATAAAGGAGCCGCTTTTGGCGTTAGCTGGCAACTTTTTTCTTCCGTTCTTTTTTGGTTTGCGTCCACCTTTTTGCTTGCTTGTAAAGTTTGAACAAATTTGACAATCGATGTCGTGAGTGTACCATTGGAATGGATTACACTTTAATACAGTTCGTCCGTTATTGATGTTATTCATTGTATAATAACAGGAGTCACACATTTCAGGAGGATGGATCTTTACTTGATCGTTCTTAACGTTGCGTAACCAAAAAGCCGATTCAATGCTTTCAACATTGTCACTTACCATATTGTGTCTTCTTCTATCGCGGGGCAACATATCAGCACAAATACGGCAAAGTCTGCTGAGATCAATCAAGTGTTGAGTTGTTTCATTGTGATTCATTTTGAAAATTAATTCACAAAAAGAGGAAAATCAATAATTAGAAAGACAGCCTTCTTCTTATTATTCTTTTATTTCAATTTCTTTTTGTTTATATAATTGCCGTAGTAGCGGGACGTTTAAGCAAAGTCAGTGAAGCGACTTTGCTTGAAACAAAAGGGATTTATGTTTTATAGTATTCACCATGGGAAATGACTTCACAAGTGCTTAAAGATAAAAAACAACCACTATTTGAAATACTTTAAATTTATTTTCTTTGGTCAAAGTTAAATTCTTTTATATTAACCATACTTGGGAAATATTTATTTTGGACTGAAGATTTACTTTCGTTTTTGATGTAAACAAAACATTCCTTTTATTCAGGGGGTACTTTCCTTTAGTTTTTAAACTATAGTACAACATTTCTATAGGTTGCTCAAATTCTAATTACCTCTTTTATTTGTTGGATCATTTTCTTCTAAAAAAGCGAAGGGATTGAGTAAACATATGTTTTCAAAACACTTAAGGACTTTGCTGGTATGACCAAAACCCCCGTGGTTGACGTCTCCTCTGAACAGGGTCAGAAAAAAATCCATTTTCTTTTCATAGAATTATTACCCAAGCAATATTTTTTGGGAAAAGTAAGCCAAAACATTGTATATTTAGAAACTTTTAACAGTTTTTGGAGAAAAACTTGGAGGGTTTGTTTATTATACAGTCTTTTGACCTCTTTTTCAGTGGGTTTCAGTGCATTTTGTGCAGTGGTTGACTTTTGGTTGTAACATTTCTTTAAGACGACCAATACAAACCAAATTTACAACAGAGTTAGATAAGATGTTCAGTGAGCTTTTCGTAAAATTTTATGGCATGAACATTGTTATAAAAGGAGATGTGAACTTTTTTCTCTCTGGCTCTAGAGATGTTTTGGAAGGGACGGCGGCCATTTTGAACGTCAATTCTCACTTTCGATTTCGGTTGTAAACACGCGCATGCGCTTTACTGTATGTCAGCACTTTAGCTTGCCGTAAACGACCGTGACAGACTTGTTAAAAGCAAACTAACTTTATTAAATGATCAATTGGGTCCTAAAGGTCATAAAAAGTGATGGTGAACTGGTCCCTATGTGACGTCATCACTTAGCTGGGGGTTGAAAATGAAAGTGACATTTAGAAGCTCAGATAAAGCTTAAATGAAAGATTTCCACTTCAGGATTCCAAAAAATATCACAAAATGGTTCTGAAAACGAATATACAAGGATTTGGTCTAAAAATGACGTCATCGGCAATTACAAAATCGTCAAAATCAAAGAAATTTTGGTTTATCTGAAAGAGGACATTCTACTGAACAAAAATTATTACTACGAAAAAGCTTGAATCCAGCAAAAGTTACGACGTCACGTGGTGGTCACCCAAATTTTTAAAATCATGTTCACCACTCATTTTTGTAATCTTATGGACCCAAATGATCATTTAAAAAAGTTAGTTTGCTTCTAGCACGTCAGTGCACACGAACGATGATTTTGAAACATAGTGGCCCTCACAAGTTTTCTTTTTTCGGAGACAAAAACAAACGTAAAATAAGAGCCGTTCCTAGAAAGGTAGACACAATATCACGAAACCCTATCAAAGGAATCCTTAATAACAAAAGAAAGTAAAATTAACAAGTGAAAACAAAACTAAAAATGCAAACCATTAAAGGGATCGAGTTTCATCTCTGCTTCAAAAGTTCGTAAAATTGGTATCGCGTTTGATATGGTTCCATCATTTAATATCAAATTGTGTAGAACGTTCAACCCCAACTCGAATTCGGCAGGATATAGGCTTGTCATCGATTCTTAAAGTTCATGAAATTTGTTAAGTAACCTTCTGCGGCGTTTGATATGGTTCCATCATCTAATACCAAATTGTGTAGAACATTCAACCCCAACTCGAAGTCAAGCAGGTAATACGATGAAATTAGTGAGACGATTGCCACATCGACTTTTGGGAGCAAGAATTGACAAATTATGGTATTGCCAGCAAACAAATAAATAGTCTGCCGGTCCAGCAAGAATATGGGACTTTTCGACTTTAACTTTTTTATGCATTTGTTCACGTCATCAGATTCCTGAGAGATAGAGAAACGAATAGGTTATAAAGCAAATTTGGACATAGTGTTCAGGTATGGACCATATCGGACATTTTTTGGAGCACACCAACTCCAAGAGGAGTTGGAAAAACCATAGTGACAAAAAAGGGCAAAAAATTGCTTTTCTGCTCTGGCCCAAAACTCTCAAAAGATATTTTGAAAAGTGTCACTATGGTTTTTCCAATTCCCCTGTTGAGAGTATAACATGTTTGGTCTCTTTTCAATACCAATATGGCCTGGTCTCATGGACTGTATCTTTCGTTCTAAAGTTCCTTCTTAAAAACTGTGTACTCAACGCGCACAAGGAAGGTTTTTTCTTATTTCGCGGGCGCGGTATCTTCGGTATAGCACATTTGCGGACGACAAATTAATCTTTCGAGAAATGGACTAACGTACGCAACTTTTCAAATCGGATTTCTAATCTCAAAGTGTGACCACACTTTCCCTATCCAGTTGCGGTCTGCGTTTCTACAACTTTCATTTTTACGGTGATTACCCTTCTTGGAGTGATAAAATGGCGATTGGCTACGAAGAAGAAGAAAGCTTCGATACCTGATTAAAATCTTCCTAAATCTAGCGAACATCTTATCAATCATGCTGACAACCATGTTTAGAAGATTTGGCTATGTCAAATGAAAGGTATAGTTGAAGTATTTTTCACTTATGGGATATAACTAAGCCAACTTTAAAGTTAGAAAAACACTACTGACAGACTGATGTAGTAAAATGAAAATTATTTTCTAAAGATAAGATGTAGATGTTTGTATTCTCAAAGAGAAAGGAACGTACTTGTAAGCTTTTGTCAGTTCTCTCTATAAGATTTGCCTCCAAAAGGTCTCCATGGAAATTATGTTCTCACATAGAGCTCATAGGCCATTGTGAACTGTGTGGTTTGTCACTTTAATCAATGGGACTGACTGTGACAAGAATGCATTTTCGCCTTATGCTACTTAACCTATAGATATATGGATCAATTAGGCCCTGTACATTGTAGGGTGGTAGGCTTCTAACCTCTAAAACACCACTGGCCACTGGGCAAAGACACCACGACCCACATGGCCCGGACATTTCCGGGCCTCGCGCTGAATTAAAAATCTGTACGAGCCAGGCAAAATAATATAATTTGAGGCCCGGAACATGGCCCACACTTTATAAAATGTCCGGGGCACTTTACAGAGTTTTATTTTTAAGCCCTAGCAGGCCCGGAAATGTCCAGGCCATGCCGTGGGTCGTAAGACACCGTGTGTTATTCTGTGGAAAAAAATTTGTTCAGAATCCCATATCGTACACACCCATTGTTAAATTCTTATCTTTATACATTGTACGTTGGTGACAATGGTCATCTCCAATTAATCTTTTTGCATATTATTAAAATAAATTTTGATACTAGCAAACGTCATGTTTATAAACCTTTCCAGACGATGTCAATCATCGAACGGAATCGAACGAAAATTCCAATCGAACGCAATCGACTGATTGAAATTCGATTGTCGAACGCAATTTCGATTGATGTTCGATTGCGTTCGACTGATTTATAAATTAAGGTAATTCATGTTTTTTATGATGTAATCTTTTAAGCGGAAACATTCCAAAAAGCCGGATGTTTGCCACTATAGTAGATTGTCAAAATTTTGTTGGCTAATATATAAAGTTCAGAATCCCATCACATTAAATCAAAATGACAAAAAGGAAATTATCTATCTTTTTTCCCTTCTTGGTTTTTATCGTTCAGAATCCCACCGTATTTAAGCATAATGACAAAACGAAAGTTATCTTTCGTTTTTATCGTTCAGAATCCCACCATATTTTAAAGCAAATTTGAAGAAGGAATTTTTTTGTTTTTGCACTTCTTGGTTTTTATTGTTCTTGGTTTTTATCGTTCAGAATCCCACTGTATTTAAGCAAAATGACAAAACGAAAGTTATCTTTTGTTTTTTTTTTCCTTCTTGGTTTTTATCGTTCAGAATCCCATTATATTTAAGAAAAATGACGAAATGGAAGCAATTTGTTGTTTTTCCCCTTCTTGGTTTTTATCGTTCAGAATCCCACCTTATTTAAGCATAATGACAAAACGAAAGTTATCTTTCGTTTTTATCCTTCTTGGTTTTTATCGTTCAGAATCCCACCATATTTTAAAGCAAATTTGAAGAAGGAATTTTTTTGTTTTTGCACTTCTTGGT
>JAUJPO010076228.1:11143-28199 GCA_032270745.1 Tiaropsis multicirrata
TTTTATTGTTCTTGGTTTTTATCGTTCAGAATCCCACTGTATTTAAGCAAAATGACAAAACGAAAGTTATCTTTCGTTTTTTTTTTCCTTCTTGGTTTTTATTGTTCAGAATCCCATTATATTTAAGAAAAATGACGAAATGGAAGCAATTTGTTGTTTTTCCCCTTCTTGGTTTTTATTGTTCAGAATCCCACCGTATTTAAGCATAATGACAAAACAAAAGTTATCTTTCGTTTTTAACGTTCAGAATCCCACCATATTTTTTAAAGCAAATTTGAAGAAGGAATTTTTTTGTTTTTGCACTTCTTGGTTTTTATTGTTCAGAATCCCATCATTTTAAAGCAAAATGGAGTAAAGCATTGTTGTTTTTTACCATTCTTGTTTTTTATTGTTAGGCATCTATTGTTAAAAATAAATAAATAAACCGTCTACACAATGTTATGTATTTGTGGAACTAAATACAATTTTACAATCCAAATTTTGAACTGAATCAAAAAAAGTTATAATAATAGAAATATAAATAAAAGTGAAATATAAATATATATATAATTTTCTGTTTTATTAGTTTAAAAATACATTATGGAACATTAAAATATTTTTATCTGCAAACTAAATTTACAAATAATTAAAAAATAAATTTTTCTTTTCCAGATATTAACACCACTTTCTAATCCCTGAATCACAATTTAAAAAGCAAACGCATGGTATTTTAAAATGATGGCAAATTCTAAAGGCATTGATGGTTTTGAACGAAAGTTAAATAAAAAGGTAATATTTTTTTTTGAGATATATAATGTATAAAAATAAAAAATATATATTCATTCATAAATTATGCTTCAGGCATTTAACAAGTTTCATCCTTTTCTTTAAATCATTGTATTCATTCAATACAATTTGATCCTCTGGAATGACTGACAACGACTTGGTTTTTTTTATGGTGTTTTTTTCTATTTTTTTTAAATTTTCTTGAATGGCCATTTCCATCAAATTTAATTTGACCAATATTTTGGCAGACAACAACTTGTACTCATCACCATACAGACTTGAGTTGCCTTTAAATTTTTTTCTTGAAATTTCAAATTTGTTTACTAATTCATCTCCAGGGAGAAGTTCTTTGAGGAGTTTCACTGTCTTTGACGGTTCAGTGTTGGTTTTTGTAATTGCCAAAATTCCTTAAAAAAAATAAGAAACTTTAAGTTTTGTGTGAATAATAAAATCACAATTATATTAACAATTTGCCTTTCCAAGATTTAATAGTTTTTGAATGAACTTAACAAAGTGAACTGGTTCAAAGTGAATCAAAGGTTCTTAGTTTCAAAAACTCACTTTGTGGCTGTTTCTTTTTGCTCAAGTTTGAGACATTGTTGTTGGATTTTTCACAATCTATAATTACAGAAGGGAAAAACAATTTTTTTTTAGTTAGATTGTATGACCATGCAAAAGTAGGATATGTCAGAAGGTTATAATGTTGTGTTTTATAGATATGTTTGTATTTTTTCAAAATCAACTTTTCTCACCGTTTAGTTTTTGCAATGGTGTTGATGCTGATGGCAAGGATGTGGACCGATGTGTTTCATCTACAAAGAAAGGTATAACTTTATTACATTTTTTAAATTTTAGATTGTTAAACAATTAGGGGTGTACTAGCTGGCAAGCCAGCATTGCATGCCCCTGTGACATAGGCATTTTTAGCCCTCTTTACTTTAACAACTCAAAATGGAGTATAAAATGAAAGAATTTTTTTTTACTTAAACATAAATGCCACTTACCAATATTTTCTACTGGTGAAGTAAACAGATTTAGGTTGTTAAATGGTGTTGTTGGTGTCTTCATTCTTTTGCGCTTTCGTTCTACAACAGAAAATAAAATTTTGAACATAAAATGATTTGCAATGAATAATGAACATTATATCATTTTTAAACATGTTTTAATATGTTCCCTTGTTAAGAGTGTACTGTCTAAAAGAATTAAATGTTACCTGTCTTTTTGTCAGCAATTGGAGTTTTGAATGAATCCAAAAATAATGCAACTGAAGTTTCGTTAACTAAAAGTTAAAGGGTAGTTTCTTTGTTACTTATGACAAAGAAGAAAGATGCAGAAAAAAATAGTGTCTGATATTATGTTAAAGTGAAAAAAACACGAACCAAGTTTCTTTTTTAGCAAAAAAAAATTGAAATTAACATATTATAAACATACTCTCTTTCTCAGGTGATGTCAAGATTTTATTGCTTATCGTGTTATTCTGATCAAAATCAATGTCCATCATTTCACCATCTAAAGGAGGTAAATCAGAAGGATTGATAACAATTTGATCTATGCACCAAACCTGCAAAAACGTTAATAATTTAAGTCAATTTTAATTGTACAGTAAAAGCGAACGACCCTCAAAAGTCAGTTTCATTATTGTCCATTAAAATTTGATTGATGCGCCAAACCTGCAAAAGCATTGATAATTTTTAGTAAATTTTTATTATACAGTAAAAGCGAACGACCCTCAAAAGTCAATTTCATTACTGTCCATTAAAATGTAAAGTCTTGGTGTTATGATTGAATTTCCTACCGTTTAGGTCTTGAAATGATGTTGAAATTGGCAGAAGTGATGTGTCTTGTGAACTGGATTCACCTAAAAGGTAATGGATATTACAATATTACTCACAACAATTTCTTGTTTGGCCTCGCTAAGTTGGTAAATTATTGTCAAATTTTGAAGTTACTTATCTTACCATCTGTAGATTTTCCATAGAAATTGTTCAATCCTTTCTTTGCTTTTGAACTTGAAGGCAATCTTAGTCGTGGTACTATCAAAGTTGAATCCTGTATTAAAAATATAAGTTTTTTTTAAATTGAGTAAATGTAAAACAAATGCCTTCACTGATAAATGAAATCATAAATTGTGATGGATGATCGATATTCAAAAAGTGGTAAAAAATATTACAATAATTACATTTGTAGTCTTGAATGGGTTTGTCTTGTTTAAAGTTGACAGCACTTTTCTTTTGCCATCCTCTGAAATTCGTACAAAGGCAGGTATTTTGTTGTCCTCTAGGCTATCCCAAATATTTGATAAGTACCTGAAAATAAATAAATAAAAAGTAACTGTTAAACTCTGGTATGAAAATTACTTTTCACTGAAATAGACTTTAAAAAGTTAAAATAAATCCTGAAACCAAAATCTCTTAAGATTTAAAAAATATACCCTTTCAATTTCAAAATAATTTTTATGTGTTTTTCCTTACTTGAATTCATTACTGATAGATGAGCTCCTGAAGTGGTGAATATTGGGGAAATTATAATCGTTCTTCTCCTGGTCATGAAATGTAATTCCATTTTCTTGCTCTTCCCACAAACCATACGCAAGAAAGTCACCAATTCGTTCTAGGTGGGCTTGCCAATCAGAAGGGTGGTCTTTCATTAAATCAAAAGGAACGGTCGTATTACAGCGCTCGGCCTCCAATTTCTTTCCATGTTTGCTAATGGTGTTTTTAATTCCTTTTGTTTTAGTGCCAAGGTAGTTGTTCCATTCGTTGCGAACCTGAGAGCGTATGAAGCAAGTTGTGATCACATTGTCAGGGTGGTGATTTGTACAATTTTTGGACACATTCTTTACAAAGGTAAATGCCCGTTCCTCATTTTCGGTATTTGTGGATGAGAGAGCAATTATTCTGTATTGCAAGGCAGCATCTCTCAAAATCTCAGTGTGATATTGCCCAAACAGTTTCCTTGTTGTAAGTTTCATTGGGTGAGGCATGAGCTCTTTAATCATCATGCTGTGGAGGAAGGTTAGGTTATGGAGACGAAAGACTTTTTGGATTGATCGGTCTTTTTCATCTGCGTAAGCTATGTCTTGTATTTCGGCCATCTGTTTTAATAAGTTTAAAAATTTATGATCGATTTTATCGTTTAAGTATAAAATCACATCAATGAGGCTTTGGCGATAGTCAGCAGCACGCTTGACTTCTTTTCCCGAAAAAGACGTCTTCACTGCACTTTCAAATAATTTCTTTTCGTCTTTCTTTAGATGGTATGGGATTTCAGCATACAGATTTTTCGTGTGACCACAAATACCATGAAGGGGCTCAAATGCCAACACTTCGTAATTATCCAGACCGACATCCTTCAAACAAGTTTCGGCACTGTCAAACACAAGAAATGGAAGATGGTGAACACCGTGATATTCATCTGCCAGTTTCTTTCGCATCACGTCAGCTTTTTCTGATCCCTTCAAAATAACATCACGATCCATTAAGTCGGTTGTTACATCGGATATTTTCATGTTCGCCAAAACATCAACAGACTTTTGATTGACGGAAGCTTTACCATGTCTACGACAGAATGAAGAAAGATTACCTTTCAGTGGACATTGTTTGTAAATTTTGGCATTAATAGAAAAAATATTTATTTTCCTTGTACTTTACTCCCTGGTGGGGGGTGGATTTCGGTTCGCAAAAATTAATCCAGCAAAGAGTCATCTCGCATTAGTTATTAAAAGGTAGTTTGCACAATAGACATCATCAGGCTCTTAGGCTTTGCAAATAATGGTTACGTAATAATTTCCTTGATTGACAGATGTTGAAATAAAGGTTAACAAATGAAATTTCACTTTTTATAGTAAACTTTTTTATATAAAAAGAGTTCTTTAATCTAAAGCCGATTGGATTGTTTTTCTTTTTATAAGCATAACACTTATAAGCATACTGAGACCCAAATTAAACCCTTTAAACAATAGATCTATTGTTTAAGAAGAACAATGGATGATAAGCATATCGATGAGCCTGACCTTCAAATTTTCATATGCTTATAAAAAAAAACATGTATTTTATATTGTCTTCAAAAGCAAAGCCCATAGTCCGTAGATAAGGAGTATACGCTCTAAACGAAGAAAGTACTGCACACCTTGTAGCAATAAGTAAATTGATTCTGTCCTGTAACGTTTGGTGTTTTGCTTGGAGCACGTGTGTTATGTCCGAACTGCGTGTACCGTTCATGTCGCTATTCCAGCTGAAATAATGACCCCCTTTCTGTTGCCCTGCTTCTACTTGACAGGCTGGAGCATCACCTATAGAAATTAAATTATTTGTATGCTGATGATTATAATAAAAGAAAGAAAAAAAGGATATTTGTTATTTATTTCATTCCGGGTAATTTAATACAGTAGCGAGGTGGAGTATTCGCGCTGTTTGTTTAGAGTCGGGTACCCAACCTTGCTACTAAGAAAAATTCAGAAAGGTAAAGTATTCTGCAGGCCGCTACAGTAATACGTGTAAATAGACCTTTCCCGAAACCTATGACTTAATCAAAATATGACGTCATTTCAAAATTCAAATTGTGAAATTCACAAATATTTTTTCTTTAACATGTAGCCTATATTCACTCGCTTTGAAACTGCATTTTCGTATAGGTGTTAAATCTGGCTTTTACCAAAAAACTTGCCTTTAAAGAAACGTATGTGGTCATTTATAGAAACACCATTTATATCGCTTTCTTCATTATTCCATTTAATCATGTCTTCTAGTCTAATATCACTATACATCAATTGTTGATTACTTGATGGGCATCGTGCAAGAATATAAGGATACGGTTTTTCCACTTCCGCTTGTACAGATTTGTTTAGTCCTGTAAGTAGTAAGACTGGATGTTTAACTTTTTGAAGGTCTGATTTCTTTAGGAATTTCAAATAATTATTTATTGCGTGAAACTTCGCGGTTTATTTTTTTTTGACATATCTGCATGCCCGCGGAACGAGCAGTCTAGGAGCTATGATTCAAAGATATAAAAGTACGGACGCCGAGATTGTTCAATGAGAAATTAAAAACGAATATATTTATACAAATAACAACGCTTATAAATTTTGCCGTATCGAATCAGATTACGTCAGAAGATACGTAAGGAAATGTACGTATTTAATATTAGAATTTTGGCCGCGTAACCGCGAAGTTTTCATGCAATCAAGTAGAGTCTGAGCTAAATCGGATAAACTAACGAGTTGCAAAATGATTTCTAAGTTATTTTTCAAGTTCAAGGTCACGATACTCAATAAGCATTGTAACGAATGAACTACTAATATTCTAGATATCATCAAAATGAAATACGAAAAACAAAGCATAGTTTTTGGGTCATATTTGTATTTATTTCACGGAGCAAGTTAAACAGCTCACGTCTCTTTTAAAAATATCAATGTAAATATATAGATATCAATGTATAAAAATAATTGATAAGCTAAATACTGTACCTGTTTCTTTTAAATACTCATCATCTTTCAAGTATATAGCTTTGTCGTACATTGCCGAAAACATAACGAGTAGATGGGAGGCATTAGAAATGGACGAGCCATCATGCCAACAAGCGATCGTTCGACTCCTTTGATAACGTTTTAACAAATCGGAATTACCAACAGGTTCCTCTATTCTCAAAAACTCAGCAGCTTGTACGTCGTCCGAAGTGTTATTATAAAATGCGTCAGGTTTTAGACGAAAGTACTGCATCTGATCATTGTTCATGATGTTCTTGATCCATGCTATCGGAAATTTGCGACCTTGAAAAGAAAAAAAGAATTGCTTTTTGTATTTTATAAGTAATGAAAAATTCAAAATCAAGCTCGGATATGCTTACACCAAGATTCTAATAAGGCTAATAAATTGCTTCCAATATGCTTTTAACGAAAAATTTACGGTTTCTTACATTCAAAATTCGAATGTTTTATTATATGTATACTCAAACTTTCAAATTTATTATATTGAAATGTTTACTAAAATACAACTGTAGCCTAACAAACTCATCCACCAACATAAAAATACACGTTTTTTTATTTATAAGCATAACGCTTATAAGCATAACCAGGGTGGGACATGGACTTGAAAACAATAGATCTATTGTATAGAACAATAGAAATTTAAGCATACGACCAGCCTCAGCTCAAACTACCCCCATGCTTATAAAAAAAACGTGTATTACCTGCTACTTCAAATGTCTTGATTTTGATTTCCTCACCATCCAAATACATTAATTCGTAAGTCTGTGGAACAATGACCTCACCGAGTGTATAATGTCCCTATAAAGATGTTGATAATCTATTACCTAAAGGTTACGTTTTTGTGGGGGGGGGGGACTAATTTTTGCGGTCGTTATGGTCTTTATTTTCTTTTTTACAAAAGACTATCATGTCTATAAGATTGTTTATTGATATAAAGATCAAATCAATGTATAAAGATTATAAAGTATAAAGATCAAAACAATGACTGCAACTGTAACTACAATACATGAAATTCAAAAATAGTTTGTTTCTTACATCAAGTATCATTTGGCTAAGGTTTTCTTTCACTTTGATTGTCGATTCTTCAATTGGCATGGATACATTGAGAACCATACTGTAACAAATAATGATATACTTTGAATTATTAGGTTTTAAATAGCAAACCCCAACCTTACAATCATCATTTTCCAGGTTTATGACATCTCATCATCAGTTACCTTAAGGGAAGAAATTTTCGCGAATCGAGTGTTTTGTATGAATTTCGAGGAAGAAATTTAAAATACTTACCTATCCTTTTGCTTTCGAATCATTGGACCACCACCACCACGAATAGTAAAAGATGTCAAATCAATGTTCTGGGATTCTAGGTATTTACGCACCACTTGACCACTATTGTTAGGCAACATACCTATAATAAATTATACATGTGAAATATCAGATGAAGGTAGCAAATATCTATTTTTACTGGATGAAAGTTAAAAAAACTGGAAGAAATTTTCAAGCACAATATGGGATAAACAAAAATTAGAATTAAGAAAGGAAAAGGAATCATCTTCATAAAAGCCTTAAGGGTACAAAACACTATTGGTCTAAAAAAATAGAAAGCCGAAGTTTTGAAAATTAAATTCCTGCAAAAGTTTGTAACTTGTACCATTAAGGTACTTGTAACTAGCAATTATAGCAAACTGAAATATCTCATGTCTATAAACTGAAAAGAACTAGATAAAAGTAAATCTGTTAAAATGTTACCACTACTGTTTTTCAAACCAAACTCTTCTGCTAACTTAGAAAAGATAATTTCTGATCCATGAGGTAAAGACTCCACCTGGAATAATAGAAATTCAGGTTAAGGCTACACAAAGTTCATCCATATTAAAAAAGAAGGGTCCATTGAAAGGGGTTGACAAATTCACTATGATAGAAAGTATTATGGGTTAGGCTCAGTGTGCTCAGAGCAGTCAATTATTACATTTCTAGGACAATATGCTTTAAAATAATTAATTCTGATTTTATGATTTTAAAACAAAGAACTTGAGCAAACCTTTTGTACACATCCATCAAAATCACAAGTATAACTAGATAAGTTTCCTACATGATCGTGTGTTTTTTTAAGGCCTTGAGCTATTTTTTCATTATTTAAAGCAGTGCGATCACATGCAGATTTGAAGCTTTCAAATCCATTGGTTTTTCGAAGATTGCTCCTACTGTTCAGTGATGTTGTACCACCAAATGCACTGTAAAGAAAAATTAAGGGTTAATCTAACATACGGTGGTAAATTTTTGTCATTTTCTCATTAGCAGACTACCTTATTGGTACTAATTTTCGGGCATCAAGAAAAAATAATTTTTGCACGTAATAATTTTCGCGCACCAGTCAATCTTCTCAATTATCGGTATTAATTTTCGTGCACAAGGGCCTTTTTTTCTATGCATACAAATAAAAATGAAGAAATTTTTATAGATAAATGCCATTTTCTTTCCATAAACAAATAAACATTTTGCGCACTCACTGAGCGCATATTTTCAGTATTAAATTTCGCGCATTTTTGGGCCCCTGCGCGAAAATTAGTACCAATAAGGTAACCATTCCTTAAAGACAAAGAAAAGAAAATCTAACATCTGAAGAAAATGGCAGTGCAATCACATTGTCAATTGTCTAAGAAAACATACAGTACTAATAAAGTAAACTATAACTTGAATTAAAGGAGGTATGAAGATACGAAAACAATAAAGAATAGACTACACTCGGTACTTTAAAGCACTTTTGACAAACCTTAAGACTGAGGTTTTCTTCCACCGATTCTCAATATCTTTCACTACATTTTTTGCTATTTCTTCTTTGGTGTCTCTGTTGAACATTTTTTTATTTAATTTTGACAAGGTAGCTTCAAAGCTTTCGTTGAACTTTTCTTTAAATTCTGTGTTTAAATCTTTCAACGCTTGTATAGCTGCTGACTCCACTTGCTCTCTTGGCACTTTCTTTTTCGCAAGCAAGCCTGATTTCTTGGCCTTTTTCTGAGCATCTCGGTGCATTTTGTTGTTTACAAATAACAAGGATAACGACTTTTTGTACTTTTTCAGACATACTTTACAGTCAAACAGTCTATGTGTTTTCTTTTCTTCTTCTCCAATTTTAAACCAACTCTCTCTACCAAACACTTCCAACAACTGTTTCTTACAATCAGCACTCCTCCTGTTAATCTTCTGTATGATATCTTTGACCCTGGTTTCATTTTTCCGATACCATTGGTAACCAATATCAAAACTATCACATGTCTCAAACAATGTCGTGAAATTAGCAAATCTTTGCTTCATGTCAAAGCTGGTTGCCTCAACAGAAGCTTTCTTTCCCCTTGTGTGGGAAGAAATACTTTGTTGGAACATCACAACCTTCATAAAGCCACAACAACATGGATCAGAAATTGACATTTTTAATTGCTAAAATACCAATCAATGATTAAAATATCTCATAGCAAGAATAATTGCAGGATTTAAATTGTTTGAAAAATAAATTTCAAAGTAGCAGAAATGAAAGAAGAATTTAATATGCTGTTCAATTAAAAATATCACAAACATGGTACTCAAATACATTTGTAATTAAAGAACCTGGTGGTCTTTATAAAATGTGTCTCTGTTTCAGAAAACAATCTAGTATATACCGTAAAAGTGCCTAAGTCCGTCACCCCCTCCCTAATTCCGTCACCCCTAATTAAAAACAACCCTTCTTTTTTTATGAGTTTTTTATTACAGATGGAAAGATAAAAGGTTCAAGTTTTAGATTTAACTGTCAAAGAGGTTCAATTGATACTTTCTGCCAAATTATAAGGGGTGACGAAATTAGGGAGGGGGTGACGGAGATAGGGCAATTTACGGTATAAGTCTGATCACAGTCAATCTTTTTTTTGTGGTTTGTTTTCTTAGATCAAAGTTTCTTTCAAGTTTCAGATTTTATAGTTTAGTGTTCATTATTGTGTTCATTCTTATTCATACAAATCTTGAAAGATGAGGGTGGAGGTGCTATATGGTGTTATGAGTCACGACCCACGACATGGCCCGGACATTTCCGGGCCTCGCGTTGAATTAAAAATTGGAAAGGACCCGACCATGGCCCGTGCAGGCCTGCACATCTGTACGGGCCGGGCAAAATAATATAATTTGAGGCCCGGAACATGGCCCACACTTAAAATATCCGGGGCACTTTACAGAGTTTTACTTTAAAGCCCGGACATGGCCCGAGCAGAGCAGGCCCGGAAATGTCCAGGCCATGCCGTGGGTCGTTATGAGTAGCGACTCAATGGACGTGTCAATCTGTCAAGGGTGGCCAAGGTAGCTCGTACTTGTACGGTGGGAGAATTCTTCAGGAATAGTGCCATACACTGCACAGTGGTCAAAATAGGTTGACCTATGCGCACTGTTCAAGGTCATCAACAAAAGCTAGAAATAACCTTTTCATAATTTAACAATAATCAATAAAAGGATATGACAGTAGTAACTTCATTTTATAGATAGCTATACCTTGGTAGCTATCTGTAAAGCTGGGATATCTAGAAAAACGAACATGAAAATCTGCAAATCTAAACTCAAGCAGCCTCTAGCTTTGAAGTTTTACCAAAACAAATCTGTATCTCAGCTTGCTTGTATAAAGCATTGGACTTTCAAACTCATTAATAGCCAGAAAATGTTTTGGAAATGTATAATACCTTACCAAAAAATCACAAGAACACAAATCCACTTGAATAATGTCAGAATGACCAAATATATCCAGACATAGCAAATCTTCCATGACTCCATTTTGTTGATAAAAATCTTCCCGCCTCTTCACTTCGAAATTTCATTTTTCCAAAAAATAGAAATCGCGCCATCCTGTACATGACGCAAATTACTCTTTTTCCAAGCAAAAATTGGTACTCGTTATGTACAAGCTAATCTGGTCCGTAAAATTTACGAAACGTCAAAAGCGGGCAAAAACTATAGGAGAAATCAAACCCCAAACTTTTTGCTCGGGGTGTCAGTGCAAGGGCAAATATGGCATGTACTTTCCAGCCTGAAACTTCCCTATATGTTTGGTTTTTCTGAACCACAGACAAATTGTCAACAATTCTCTGTCCAGTCAGATGGTCCATGACCGCGTGGCGGATGACACCAGCCTGTCAAATACTCAAAATTAGGGTTTTTAGGTATACTTTTTCAAAAAAACCTTACTTATAAGTTAATTGAACCATCTGACAGGACACATCCCAATTCCACAACCTCAAACGGATGCAAAAATGCAAAAAAATCGATATCCGTTAGGCAAAAAAGTTCATGCTATATCAAAAAAACCGTCAAAACCAGAGACATTTGTATTGCGGTTTTCTGCCAGTTGAGGAATGTCAGATAATGAAACAAAGGCTTAAATTTGTAGAGAAAGAGCTAAAATTCAATATGCAAAATTTACTGTTCACTGGATATACCTAAAAATTGAAAAATAACAAGCGAAAAAGCGGAAAACTAAAAATCGCAAAATCGTGCAATTTACAGACTCGGTTCCTTGTGCGCGTTGAGCAATTAGCTTGCTTTTGAGACAAAATGGACTGCAGTCCATATCCTGTGAACTGTAGTCCACATAATTTGGACTGTCCATTATTTAGTTCACTTTTTGAGGAGACAGAATCAATTGAAAATAGTGGACTTACAGTCCATCAGGGTGGACTTAAAACAGTCCACCACGAGATGGGAAAAAACTTGCTTTTCGGAAACTTTTTTTGAGGAAATTGTGGAATATCAGCTGATAGTATAACTGGTAGTATAACCCATTTACTTTTTAAACTAATAGCAAACAAATAATTTGTTTCAATTTTTATGTTCTATTCACCTGCATCAGAATTGTTAGCTAATAAAAGTAACACAAATATTATAAAAATTAACTCAACTAAAACCTCGTATAAAAAGGTTACAAGAAAAAACAGTATATAAAATGTCATAATTAATCATCGTCTTCCTCCATCGTAACGTTTCCAACGATCTCCGGGGCTGCGATTGTATTTTGACCAATCAATCCCACTAAATTAAGAAACCAGAAGAAACATATAAATTCCCGATTAGTTTCACCGTTTGATACCCTCTTGGTTATTTTTGCTACGCCCGCCTTGTACTTGATGTTCAATCTTACAGGAATGGCCTGAGAAAGGGTGGACATCGGGCGGGCACCCCAAAAATTCGAAAGCACGCGTTTGTTAGAAACGCAGGAGGCGTTTCAGAGCAGGCGGGCGGGCGCCGCCACGGGCGAAAGAATAGTAGAAAAAACCGTTCTGCAAAATAAAAAGTCCACGTTTGTCGAAATGGAACAAATCAACAACAAACTGTCTCTTCGAAGCTTCGCAAGCTAAACATTTAGTGCAGAATTAGATTGATCAATAATCTGTAAAGATCTTTTAAATCCTATTGAAAATCATGATCGACTTACATTTTTTCCTTGCACTGCCACATTTTTGGTTGATCTTTCGTATTATCTGGGGTTCCTTCACCTTAAACTTTTCCATTCCATACGCTGAAGAAAAGAAAGAATTTGACAGATAGTAACACGAAGCTGTGCAATTAACATGGAAAGAAGTGTCACTGGAAAATGACAATCAGGTAAAAATTCATAATCTACCAATTATGTCATCAACCAAAGCAGGATTGAGTGCCATTCTGTAAGTCCCAGTCTTCCTGTCTTGTCCTCCTCGTGCTGAGCTCCTGAATTTGACAGAATTTATTTCAAATATCAATAGAAATCATATTAGCTGGTATATATTTTTGTCAGGTTTTGGAATTTTTGAATGGATTGAATCCAATAGCGGATTTAAAAGATTGGAGCTGTAGCACTGAAGCATGTTTCCTAAATTTAATAGAGGGCATGGTCTCAGCAACGGATTAAAATAGGTGGATTAAGTACTCATTGTTAAACGCGCGATACACTCCTCGTAAGGGGGGTGATCTTTTGATCGCTTATGTAAACATTCTTTTATTAGAATCCCGCGCTTTGATTGGTTAAAGAATATCGTACGATAACTCATGTCCCCCCTATCATGAGTTGAAGTGTAATTTCTAGCGGTGGGAAATCAAAACAAAGATGGCGGCGAACGATATGCTGCGAGAGCCAGATGAAGATATCGTCATAAAGGAGTTAGTAAGGATAGATTATGAAGATGAAGAAATTGTTTTGGATGATGTTGATTGGGATGATTACAGTGGCTTGATAGATGCCGATGATGTTCAAGTCCAAATAACATTTAAAGACGAAGTCAACTTAGTTGTGTTTTCTACTGTGACTGTTACTGATGATAAAAAGAAGAAAGCTGACGAAGCAACTGCAAATCTAATCAAGGAGAAAATAATATGTCCTTTTTGTAACAAAAGTTATGTGAAAAAGGCATATTATGATAAACACATTCTAAAATTTCATAGTAAGTATATTAATTTTATTCCCTTTTCCATAAAAACAGCATCTTTCTCCTAAGACTGAATTTTAAATGATTTTGAGAATTTTGAGATAAATATGTGACAGTTTTTGCTCCTTTCTGTAAAAATAAATTTGGAAGTTACCAAGATTGTTTACATTTTGCCGTGCCTAGTTCAGAGTTCATGACATTTTCAAAACTGAAACTAAGTAATCAGAATGAAATTATTTACTGGACGCAAACAGGAATAAAAATTTGTTGTTTTGCAATTTTATAATGAATTAAGGTTAAAAAGTTTATAAAAGAAAGGTTAAAAATTATATAGCGAGGTGGAGGAGAAGCTAGAAAAAAAGTGTGCTTTTGCGGCCAAATCATGATCTCAGTTATTTTTCTCTGCTTCTTTAAATCTCAGACACTCTCCTTCGTAGATGAATATTTAATTTTGTTTATTTCTTTGTCTTATTGTCATTTTTTTACCATTTTAAGTTTTCGAGGCATGTAAATTAAGTCCTGGCCGCATTTTCAGCCTAATTCACAAAAAATAAAGGTATTATTATGTAATCTTTGACAGGAATGTAAATCTCAGAAGCTGAGAAGCAAATCTGAGATGTTAATATTCGAAATCAAGGAAGTTGAATTTTAATGATTTTGTCTAAAACTCAAATTTTACAAAATTTAAAGCTTAATTTTGACTCTGAGAAGGAGAGATGCAGATTTGAGAAGCTGAGATGCAGAGATAAATAACCGAGAAGTTGTTTGGCCGTTAAGGTACACTCATCCTAGAAGTATTTATATTTGTTGAGTTGTTAAATCTATTCTCGTTGGTTTCTCTGATATCTTTTTTTATTCCTCTGTTCAGTTCATTTCTTTATCAGTTAAGGTATGAATTGTTTTAGTTTTTCTCAGTTGGTATAAGGCTCTTCCCCTATCTTTTATGAGGTCTCTTGTCTTTCTGGTTAAACCAGCATTTCTTTTTGGGATATACTTTGTGTGAATGTGTTTATCAAATTCCACAAGCTTATCTAAGAAGATATTTGTTTTCGTTTCCACGTTTACTTTACCAAACACCAAAGACCATTTTACAGTTGATGGATTTAGTTTAGGATGCTTTTCTGGTATGATGGTATTAGGAGAAGTGGAAAGAAGTTTAAGGATTTCATTTTTTGGCAGTAAAGTTGGGTGGAATGTACATACTGCAAAGATTTTTTCATGTTGGTGGAGTCTGGGTAGATTTGTACTCATGTTTCTTAGTCTGTTACTTCCTAACATGTGCTATGTCTGTTCTAGTTAAAATTGCTGTTCCTCCTCCATATAATTTGGCTTTTTTCGATCTTTTTTTTATCATTTTCATTATAGCCTTTTGTAGTAATCTTCTGTTTATTCATTAGATGTTTTGACTCATCTTGACATACGATATCTGGTTTCTTTTATCCCATAACAGACACAGGTGAACCAGTATTTTAAATATAATACAGTAAGAGAACTACGGGCCATTACTAGGTAAGGGTACATATTCTTTTACCAGTATTGGTATATTTTGATTAAATTGTTATTCTAGCTACCGAAAATCAAGACTCAAGTGAAGTTTCATCTGTTGCTTCTGCATCGCAAGACAAACAACCAGCAAAAAAGAAAAATACCTCTGCTAAAAAGAAAAAGAAGAAAGTTGTTGGTAAGCTTAAAAGTATTTCTATTCAAATAATGATTTTACTTGTATATATTTATAGCAAAAAAAAACATATTGCTGGACTATTTCATCTTGATCCAACCTTCAGAATTTAATTAACTCATTATATACATAATAATCAAAATGGAGTGTTATAAGCTTGTTAAATATTTTTAATTAAATTACAAATAGATTTTGGTCTTGTGAGTTTTTTGAAACTGTCATTATAATATTATATTTCTTCTTAAATATTATATACCTTCTTTGTTAGGATCAATGGCATTGACAGTGGAAACCGTTAGAGGTCAGTGCACCGAAATTTTGAAAACCGCACTTCAATCCCAAGTCGATGACCCAATAAATAATTTGAAGCGTCCATCTGGCCAAACAATGGGTAACAAAGTGAGAGATTTGGCAAATTCTATAATTTTTACTATCGAAAATAATAACTTCAAATTGTTGGTTTTGCATGCCTTGGTTATTGATATATTTAAATTAATGAAAAAGGTAAACCTTCTGGTTGATAAGTGTATAACAAATATGTGGAAGGAAGTGCATGAGTTAACCATTGAGCCAAACACCAGCTTATGGAAATTGATTGTGAACGGAAAAGTATCAACTCCTCAATTCAACTCACTGTACCATACAACATGCATGAAGATAGTCGAAATCTTGCTCAAAATGGAAAACGAAAGCCATAAGACAACAAAGAACGAATACCAACAGGTTAAAGTCACAGAGGAAGAGCAAAAGGTAGTTCGATACATAGCAGGTTATGTCACTCATACTCTCATCCAGAAGTATAAAAGATTCAAAAAATCCTCAGTCATTGAAACGCGAGAAATGGCAAACGCAGCAATCGATTTTCTCAAGTCGCTAGATACTAAGTTTAATAAAAATGTAAACACACAGTCTTTTTTAGAATACACCAAGGTGTGGATTGAAGCTAAAAATCGTGGTGAACTCGTACAAGTTAACGACGATATGTTTATTTTCATCAGACGGCTGGAAACCGTAGTCCGCAACACTCTAACCTTCGACTTCCTTAAAACTTATCGTGGAGAAGATTTGAGGGACGTTATTCTCCAGCAATTAGAATCAGCTCCTTTTATAAACAGTGGTTGGTCAGTTTTAGCAAGAAATTTGGGGAATGAATCGTTAAAGGAGATTTTAAAAAGACAGATTGTCAACAAGTGGATTGATATTCGAGCAAGAAGTTATGTCACATCATACATTCAGATTGTTAAGAGAATGTTTCAGAAACGGAAGCAAGATGATAAACGAAAGCCATCAAATATGGCAGAACCTGGAATGCGAAAATCTTTACCCTCATAACATTTTATTTATTTGAATTAATTTAAATTATTTTTATATTTTAACAGAACCTTTGCAATTGAATTACTTGACGAGACTAGGAAGACCATGTTTTTACCATATCTTATCTTATCTGCTCCAACGTTTATGATTATTCACTGACCCTTCTGACCCTTCTGAATTGTTTATGTGTCAATTAATTTTTCAAAAAGGTTCCATGAAATTCAGAATAAAAATCATTACATTGTACACTCTTTTGAATCATTTGTTATTTTTTTAAATGTTGATAGCCATTAGTATATAAAATATGTTAGATGTATCACTATTTTCATTACATTGTACACTCTTTTGAATCATTTGTTATTTTTTTAAATGTTGATAGCCATTAGTATATAAAATATGTTA
>JAUJPO010076228.1:28299-41106 GCA_032270745.1 Tiaropsis multicirrata
GATGTATCACTATTTTCATTACATTGTACACTCTTTTGAATCATTTGTTATTTTTTTAAATGTTGATAGTCATTAGTATATAAAATATGTTAGATGTATCACTATTTTTATACATTGTACACTCTTTTGATTCATTTGTTATTTTTATAAATGTTGATAGTCATTCATTAGTATATAAAATATCTTAGATGTATCACCATTTTCATTACATTGTCTATGGGCAATCTTTCTTTTTCTTTTTCATCTTGGGAAGTTGACGGGTGTCGTTAATATCGATTTTTCGTTTTTCTTTGTCTTTGCCTCTTCCGTTCCCTTTCAAATCTGTGATTAACTCTGAATTAACGACATTTAGTGTCAGTTCCTGTGGACCAAATTCTGCCATGGTAGGATTGTCATTTGATCCGCCACTACGTCGGTGTCGGCCGAAATGTTCCTCAAGAGGATCCTAATAATAAAAATAATAGAAGTATAAATCACACCTTTGCCAATTTTGGCCGAATTTTTTTGTAAAGTGATTTTTAAAACTAGCGATACAATTTTGAGATTTACCTTCAATAGCTAAATTATTCTGACATAAATTGAAGAAATAATATACGATTAATACCTGTGTAAATTTCTCTGACAATAGGAAGTCAACACCTTCAATAGTTAGAAGATCCTTCGCCAACTCAACAAATGCAGACACTGAGGTGAAAAAGAAGAAAACATATAAATGAGAAAATTAACCCTTTAACAATTTCCTAATTTAATGAGTGACTGAGTTCCTAGAGCTCCATGCGTCATTTCAGTGCACTCGTCTCAGCTATGATAAGATCAGAATAGCAAAAATAAAAACAAGACACACATTCAACAAGCATTCAATATGAAATAAGTATGGCTGGTCATAGTATATAAATGTAAATGTTGTTACCTGTCATTTTCCAACCATTTCTCGTTTGCACGCTCAACAGCATTCTACTTTTTTCTTCTTTTGAGATATTTGGCATGGCTTGAACTTGGGTTTCCCATCGTTCCAAAAATTGTTTTAAGAAATCGTCAGTGAGAAACTAAAATAAAAATTGTGAAACATGATGATACACTGGACGTACAGGAAGTTTGGGAAAGTAACCAAATGAGAAGGTAGCTAAAAAGTATGGTAGAGGAAGAGTTCAACCCTAGATTGAATGACTTGATACTCAAATTTGAAACTATAACTACCACGCAAAAAAGACAACTTTGAATTATTTTGATGGTCAGTCACTAGATATCCTAATTATGGTATGGTAGTATAAGTACCTTAAATCTATTGTCATTTTTTACGTAAGGTTTAAGATCCTCTTTAGAGCTTTGATGTAGTCTAGTTACGTTCAAACAATCAAACACTCTGTCAAACATGCCAGTGAAGGTAATGGTCGATTTTGTATCATGCTTGTTCTGTTGTTTCAAAGCCAAGACCATACTGTTGCTCAGGACCTTAAAAAGCAATGAAAGGGAAATATTATTTGGTGCTTGTAAGTCGAGCATCTTAAAAATCCTTAAAAATCAAGGGCCAAAAGAGTTTGATCAACATTACAAGAGATCTACCAGCCTGAAAATCAATCTGGTTCAAAACACTAAAATTACATATATAGTATCATTACAGGGTGCAAAACAGGTGCTCTGTCTAATTTATCGAGATGAGGTGGGATATTAAGCTTCACTTACTTGTACAGCTAACTTGACAGTCATTCTAGAGCGTGATGTAAGTTTAATGTGTTCTTCTCTTAATTTTGGCAACATTCTGACACCCAATGCATTCTTGCTCAATTTGAAAGTTGCTCCTGCTACAATACCAAGGTCCTCTTCATAGACATCCACATAATGCTTCCATGCAATATCTTGTTTATCAAGCTAAAAAAAAATTATTTACTAAATAACTAAATAAATTGGTAGGGGGGTCAATCATTGAATTTCAGCCATTTTCAAACCACACCACCACCTGCTTACACAATGTTCAACATATACAGTAGTCCTAAATGTTTTTTTGACCAATTACTTTAAAACATTCTGTCCAGAAAACAGTATGTTTCAATATATTTGGCAATGCAAGAATCTTTAAAAAGATTTCTCAACAGGTATTTCATAAATAGAGTAATCAAACTTGTGAACCCTTATTAAGATGATATTTTTAATTGCAAAATATATAAAAAGACTTGCATGCAAATGTCTGGTGTTTCGGTTCCAAAGTGAGTTTTCAGCACAATTTCGCGTAGTCTTCTCAAGATGTGGCATATCTGCAATAGTGTACAATTTTCGAAGCGTGTGTGGGTTGATTCCCCAGTATAGATTTTCTCCTGTTATAAGTTTGTAGAACTTTCTATTCGGAGCTGCTCCATCAGACACGACTGCTCTCACATCAAAATCAATGGCAGTGAGGACTCGAATTGCCTCCATTGTACAAGGGTACAATTGAGCTGATGTTGCACCTTGAGTTGCAAAGTAGCCAATTGGGTAAATCAAAGATGTGAATATTCCACGAACCATGTACACCAAGGCATGAGAGGCTAAGTCTCTATCTATTTCATTGGCTTTTTCAACTGATGCTTGAAAAAATTGTAATTCGTCATTGAGATTCCCAAGCTCTAAAAATCCTACTAGCTTTCCTGTGCTCCTCTGATAAACCAAGTTGGATTTGACTTGCATTTCATCGAATAGTAAAACAACTTGCTGGTCCTTTTTCTGGTCAACCTGAGTAAAAATGAGAAAATTATTTCAGATTAACTTTACTTATACATAACTATACATAATTAATTAGAACATTAGAACCAATGCTGGCTGGCATATATTATTCTCACATTTAGAAAGGATCACACACTGACCACATAATCTTTTCATCATAATTGTTTCATCATGAAGCCCGGTGTCACTCAATTAAGCCGAACTACCACTGACTCCTTAAGAAAATATTCTCATCTCATGTCTTAAATCTGATACCCTTTCAAAATGTTATACTATTTTTGAGAATGAGAAACCTTTTTCATTGAAAGTTCCAAAATAAATTTTTGAAACTAATTTGAATAGACTTATCTTATTTGATAATGATTATATTCCAAAAATTATCCAATACTACATAAAAAAATTCTAAAATAAGTAATTTGAATTATGTTTTGTCGTCTGACATGATTATACCCAGATTATACACCCGTCTTGATTTCTAAAGAGATGACTGGATTTTGAAAATCCAACAATCGCCATAAAAAATCAAGCTCATGTACATCTAAATAATATCATTATAAGAAGTTTTAATTTTGTCAGAAAAAATTGTTCTTTAACACTGATATATTTTATATCCTAATGTCCAAAAATGTTAATATCTCCCTACTAAAGATGGAATACTTGTTTCGGCTGATCTGGATGTAAGGGACAACATTTGTTTTTACGGTTATGAACATTTGAACTCCTTTTGAATATGATATAATGCTGTCAAAATTTTGTGACTAAGAAAAGAAGAAGTCTACTCAAATTTACTTAAAATATTAAACCAACTTACATTAGTTTCATCAATTAATCTTTGAATCACATCAGGGTTAAAACCAGACAATGGTTTGGTGAAATGGGAATAGCTCTGTATGGTTGATATTGAAGGTAGCTTCATAAAGTTCAGGCCGGTATTGGAGATTTGCTTGTAGGCTGCTGGTGATGTGTGGTAAATGCTTAAACACCATCTGTAATAATGAATTGATAATTGAAATTATGCACAAACTTGAGAAATGAGATTTAAATATGTAAAGATCTTAGAAGAACTAATCCATTGGTACAAATTTTGGCACATATATACTAATTTTAGCAGATGGCTGAAAAAAAAAATTGATAGGGAGTTTAATTTGGCGCTTCACAAGAAAAAGGATTTTGATGGGCACACATTTTAACCCTAGCCGTCAAATCCGCCAAAATTAGTACCGCTAAGGTATCTAATACTGTACCTCAAAATCAAAGGGTGCCACCTCATGCCTCTACTATCTTTCTTACTCGCAGCAAGTTTCTGCTGCTCCCAAAGCAGCCATTGTGGGGTTTCACAATCAAATGCTGGATCGTTTTTGTTTAATACTTCTAAAAATGTGTCATGTTCTTCGTCACTAACTGATACACCATTTGTTTGTATTTGTTCCTTTATTTGAGTTGACCAACGTGCTAATTTCCTTGCCATGTTTCTTTTCTCACTCTGAAGATTTGCCAACCTTTCATTTTTTTCATCATGACTAAGCCAACGGTAATTTGTGTGGGAATCTGTTTCAGTACTACTCCGCTTAGTATTGATCCTACTTCTCATCACATACACCTTCTGAGCATAGGAATGACATTCCTCACAGTTTTTCTTTGACTTTAGCTTGAAGCGTGTACATGTCTCTGGTCTAATGAACATGTAGTCTTCTTTTTGCCCAATACTCTGATGTACCTTACTTTCGATAGTTGCATCTTTAAAAATAGGATTTAGATCCAAGCGGTGAGAAATAACATCCTGAAACTGACTGATGCCAGGACAGACATCATTTGTTTCAAAAAACGTAATGAGTGCCTTCAAATCATTGTCCGAGCAAAGTTTGTTTGGCATTGCATTCAACAATACTTGTTGACCATAAACAAAACATTTCCATGACAAATCTTTGAACAGAAGAACTTGAATTTTGGTTACAATTAATTCACTCACAAGCTCATTGAGACAAAAGTTTCGCAAAATGTTTACTGACATATTTATAGCACTTGCCTTCTCGTATCCAAGGTTGCTCATCATTTTATCATAATCTCTCAATTTGATTGAATGTTTCTCCACTTTAGAGCAAAACTCACAATCAGGATGATGAGGAAGAAAATGGTGTGATTTGTGATGTTCAGTGATTTTAAGTTCTCCCTCGCTAAACTTTTTTTTCAGTCTGTTTAGCCGATGCACACATTTTGAACAAAGTTTTTTAGGGTAAATTTTGCAGCTCTCGATATCAGACTCAATGTTATAAACTTGCAGAATAATTTCTTTAAAGCCATTATCGTTTGCAAGTTTTGCATTCATATAACCTTTCCTGAGTCCTATTTTCTCACCACAAATACGACACAGCTTTTCAATAATGTCACTATGGTTTTTCAGTGATGCATCTTCTATTTCCACTTTGATTAAGATTTACTGACAACTGGCATAGCTAGATCTAAACAATACAATGGGCTATTCCAGAAAAAAAACATTACCCCCCCCCCCTGTGAACGACATGAATTTTTGAATTAAAGTGTTTGTCAGAAATCCTGAAAAATTTTGAATAGGCTGCGGAAAATCCTTCATTTTATAGGCTATACTCATTTTTTGGCTTGTGTTACAGAGAAAATCCATGATTTTTCATACATTTTACTGCAAAGTAGGAAAATCCAGATTTTCCACCCAAAAACTGGGATAGCATTGGAAATCCTGGACTTTTGAGTTACTTCTTTGTGTTGGAAAACCTGTGTCGTCACATGGGGGGGGGGGTAATGGATGATAACTGTCGAATAACCCAATACAATAAAACATCAAAGTTGTAAAAAAAATTTCACTTACCAAATCAAAAGTTTATCCTTGTTACTTGCTTTGTTACTTACTTGACTGAAACAAAATCGACCATGTGCTGGTCGGGATTCATCTTGGTATCAAATATGGCGGCCATTTTAAAAAACATAGAAAAAACAACAAACTTTGGAAGCTGATATCTCGTGCAAAAATCCATTAAATTACACAAAATAAAAAGCAAATCAAACAAAATCATATCAGGAATCCAGTTGACATAAACCCATTTTTGACCCTCAAAGTTTTCGAAGAGAATTTCACTTTCTCCAGACCATGGTTCAACCGACTAATTTTTTAATTCATGTCTCCACTGAAGACTTATTTCATATTGTTTTTTTTTTTAATTACGTAACTAGTTAACCCTGGTCTATCTGCCTTAGATTTAAAAAAAAATTGTGCTGATAGAACACTCCAATAGCTTTTTATTAGTATTTTTAGAGAGTGAGGTAAGGGATAAACAAGTCAAAAAATTCGATCGCTTCACGCGCATCCAGTGAAATTGAACTTTTTTTTATAACGACGAGTGCGCGTGCAAAAAACAAACAAAGGGCGCGAAACAAAAGGAAATAAAAAGATTTTCTTTCCTATTATAAGCGAGTACTTAATCCACCTATTTTAATCCGTTGGTCTCAGCATAGATGTCTTCTTATTAGACAAGTAAATTAACCCAACTTATCTTAATGAGACTTGTTTTTTAATACACATAATCAAACTTTGTAGGCCAATACACCTTTCCTGTAATTCCAGTTTTTTGGTTTCTATCTGCAGTCGCTGTACTCCACTGTTAAAAGGGTGGTAAACAAAGCTGATATTGCTTACGTTTTTCCTCAGGAAAGAGTTGTTTATAGCCTCCCAACTTTCTATCGCACAGAGTTTTTGCAAACTTTTAGTATGTTTAAGGTGGCCATCGAAAAATAGTTCTGTTCGCGTCGCAGTAGGTCTCAAAAGTTGATGCGGGTGGGTGAAAAATTTTCCGGGTTTTTGAAATACGCCTGAAACCCCCTCCCCCAAAGAAAAAGTAACACATTTGAAGAACTAAGTTGTTTCTTCTGAATTGTTCTCGGATTTTTTCCGCGTCTGCACACTGGAAAATCAGTGAAAAATATGATGCGGGCGACGCTAACAGAACAATTTTTTGATTGCCGTCTAACTACAGGGTGATTCATTACAAAAGGCACCCCTAACTATTTTGAAGTAACTTCAAATCTACTGATCTAACTGCAATAAGCCGTAATATTAGGGAAATAGTGTCAAAAGTTTTGTTTTGTTTGGATGAGATAAGTAAATTTCAAGTTACGTCAAAATTGGGCTATTCTAGAATAAGGTAAAAATTTCTCCCAAAAGTTAAAATTTCTGAGGGCAAAGAAGAAAATGTGTCTATTTCTGAGGCATTGTATTCAAAAACAAAGAATAAACGTGGAATTTCCGATACTTCTTGGAAGTTTTTGGAAAAAATCGATGGTATTTCTGAAGATTCTGGGATATCAATATTATTTCTGAGGCAAAAAAAAATGAAAAACTAATGTCATCCGGAGGGTGTTTACATAAATTTTCTGGAATAGCCCAATGGGTGCCTTTTTTATGAATCATGGGAAATGTATTCAATTTTTGAAAATGCCATACATACCTAGCCAATTCTGTGTCTCCAAAAAACAGATCAATCAGCCCCTCTATCAATGATGATACAGTATCATCAATTTCCAATTTGTAAAATTCCTCGACTTTATTTGAAGCACCTTCATTGCGTCTCTGGATATTACCAGGTTTTTCGTCTTGGGAAGGAGGTATTTCTAAAATAAATAAAATTTGAACTGGTTTATGACCAAATGAACCTCTCTATTGTATTGTTAGAACATCACAAATATTCAAGAACCTTCGTTCGTCTTTGCTGTATAATATTTACTCTGTTACAAAACGTTTTGCGTTTTGTTGAGCTTACTTCTCTGAAATATTCAGTTTGAAAAAAAAAAGTTTGCCCGGTCGATTTCCGGAAACAAGACATTTTTTTTAGGCCTAAAATTAATCCACACTAAATTTTTCATTCTTCTTTTTTTTTACATCTATTTTTTTCATTTATTTTTGCCTGTCCCTGGAGTTCTGTAAGAAAATGTAGGCTTAAAAACACTGCTTCTCTCAAACCTCCGTTATATCTCAAACTTTCACCAAAATACATCTCAAATCTTTTTGGAAATGGCAATTCACTAAAATTTAATCCGTGCTAGATTTTTGTCAGTTAGTGCTAAAATTTATCTTGCTAAAAGCTCCCCGATTAAAGTATCATGCGTTTTGAATTACTTCTTTGTTTATCATTTTTAGAATAGGGTTGAATGAAATCAAGATTGCTCAATCTATATCAACATTACCTTGCGTGGATCTGGAGACGATTCAGGTTCAGAGCTATTTGAAATGACTTCATTGCTGACATTCTAAAGGTAAATAGTACAACATTAGAATTATTACTAACAGCAACTTAAGCAAGGTTTTTTACAATTGCTTGTAGTACTCTATTACTATTACTTACTAGAGGCAGAAAATCCTTGTATCAACCAAAATGCCTTGTAAATTTAATATATCACAATCAGACAAAACTTACCTGGATAGTGTTGACTTCCATGTCTGAATTTTGCTGATTTTGTTGCTCATCTTGATTCTAAGGTTGAATTTATTAGGGTTAACAACATTCAAAGTTCACTTTAAAAATTTATTTCTTTGATATCAAAGATTATGCCACAGCTCTTGGTAATTACCTCTAAATTATAATTGCAAGTTTAATTTAAGATCCGTGTGTACAGTCCAAATGGTAGTATTTAGTGACAAATTTATCCTTTTTAAATTATTGGTAGAATTGAATGTTTATTACCATTTGATTAGCTGATGAACTGCAAGCTCCTCCTGTGAGCGTTATTGTTGCTGAAGCTCTGTTTGTTGGCAACTTTAAAGGCTAAAACAAACAATTGAATCAATAATAGCTTTATTTACCTTAGGGAAAGAAATTTCTTGTTTCGTAAAAAAATATTTCACAGAAATTTCATCCCTTAGGGTACTATCAAATTTGGTTAGCTTTCAAACAAAATTTATTAAAAATCCCTTGTTTCTAAAAATTCAGTATAAAAATAACTATGAGCACATTTTAAAAGCAAAGTTTTTGCATTTTCCACTCTTGTGTCACTCAAACAACTTTTTTTCTGATGTCCAAAAACAACACCTTACTCACGGTATTCTTTTGATTGAGTTGCTTGCGGTTTTGGCTGATATGCATTTGATTGATGATCCTGGAAAAAGAACAATATGGATCGGTCTGTAAATTAAAAATTATTTTATTATAATTTCAGTGCCAGTACACTTCAATTCATTCCCAATATTTATTTAGGTTGAAATGATAAATATCTTGCTTTTTGATCAATAAACTATAAATTGCAAACACTAATGCTTAAATTTATAAAGATTAGTTTTTAATAAGGAATATAACAGAAACCTTTATACTTTATCGTTTTTAGCAAAATCAGGGCCGGTCAGCCTGTAGATCAATTTAATTGGTCTCATCTAAGATAAACTAGGAAATAGAAACCTGGAAACTATTACTTACTTTTACAAGCTTTGGTTTGCCCTGTCCTTTTGGCGTCTTAAAAAAATAGATATTATAATTATTGCTTGCACATTAAACATATCTATTCAAAAAAAGTTTAACTTGCTGGTGGGTATATAATTTTGGCGTTTACTTATTTTGGTACCCACCAAGTTAGGTAAGACTTAAGGTATGTAGAGAATAATAAGTCTCTATCTGTAAAGCTACTTCAGACACTTTGAGCTAAAACATACCAAATTATATCATGCTCTTCTGATTTAAAACATTTTGTCTAAACGATTTACCTTGTACTTGTCCATGTCCAAAGACTTTTTAGGTTGCCGAGTTGTTATTGTTTCCTTAAATTTAGAAATAGATAATTACTACCTTAACGAAAGAATTTTTTGTGGCATAAAAAATAGTCCGAAGAGAAGGAGTGTACGTTCTGAATGAAGGAAATTATGACGTAGCCTAAAGTATGACTAAAACTCACTGAATTTGGTAGCTTTGTTTTATGTGAGTCTTTATTTTTCTTTCGGCTGTCAGGTATGTCCTATGATGAACAGATGGAGGATTTAAAAGATTTGCTGCAACCGACAAGAAAGATTTGAGATTTGACAATCATTATTTACGTCCAACACCTATTAAATTTAACTTACAACTGAAGATGCATCAAAGCAAGATTCTGTTGCTGACACAATAATTGGTAGCCATTGATCATGGATACGTCTCATTGTTTCTCCTTCAAAGTAAGTATACAAAGTTTGTTAACGAATACTGAGAAGAAACATAACTTTCATTCATTTTCAGGAGAATATTTCTGCACATAAAGCTAAATTTTTGTGAATGAAATAAAAATCAACTGTTACGTTCAAGCATAAATGCAACAAAAAAAAGAAGAAAATGGTTTTGAAAGGGGAAAAGGAAAATTGCCTGTTTGAGATCAAATTTACAGAATAATTTCCTAGTTTTATCTCAACTTACTCATATTCTCTATTTGAGCATCTTCGTACTTTGACTTCCATGACTGGCAATCTTCACACTGTATAACTAAAGAAACGAATCACTATCAAAGTCTAATGCATACCTACAACTGGTACTTTTAATGATGTTCAATTGTTTTTTAATATAATTTCAAATCAAAGACAGTACAAAATGTTTGCAAGTACAAAATATTTACCATTTTCTAATCTTGTATATGTTTTGTCGTCATCTCTAACATAAATTGGTTTTGTTTTGACAGGACTTTTTTGGCTTTGGCAATACATGACTGTCACATTTCTCTTCTGCATTTATATTTTCAGGTTCATCAGCTGGAAGAAATAATTGAGTGTCACTGTCAGATATGGAACTTTTCTGGAAACTATACAATATTTGTGTTGCAACATTGTCATTAATTAGCTATGCAATGAAGAAACAATGATAAACTTACCAATTTGGTCATCTTCTCTTCGTAAAATCTCAGTGACGCATGTTTTCATGAGTCCAAAGTCGTCTATAATGAAGTAAGTGAGTTATTTATTACCAAAAGTTTTTTGGTTTTCCTTTTTTTCACAGTCTTTGCACTCAAGGTGTACAAAAAATAAACTTACTCTCTTCATCTGACATGTCAACAAATTTGTCTAACAAGTCTTTTGTTAGTACTTGTTCTTTTGCTGGTTCTTCTGTAGCTAAAAGGAAGGAAACTATTGGAGCTCTGATATTGATTTTAATACTAAAAAGCCAAGCAAAATGTGTATAAGGGGACCTGTATCCTAGGATATGAAAATAAAAATTGAACAAAATTAACTATCAACCAAATAATGAATTTTAGTATACCAATAGTTTTCATCACACTGTCCATCAGGATGCTGTTTGCTGCTTCCTTTTGTTTCTTGTCTGTAGTTGCCTTTTCTAAATACAAGATTGACTAAAAGATATATCAATACTTTGCCAGACCAGTGTAATTTTACTGACGTTGTTCAGAGATAAATAATGAGAATTAAGATTACATACAGCCTCAAACCCTGCTCCCCAGACTGATTTCAGCTTTGATTTTTATATAAGAACAGTGAGGCTGAGAAATACATGTTTTCAAAAATTATTTAAAAAAATAAAACAACTGTATTTTTTAAAGGGAAAATTAATAATATAACGAAATACATCACATGATAATGACCCATACTTTTTTTCTCTGATGTTTTTTTTTCAGCCGAAGTCTTTCCTTGCTTTTTTTGTGGAGCTGAAAGGGAGAACGTTCTTTTCTCAATTTTTGTAACATCTATGCCAAAAACTGTGCTGAAAACTTTGGTTTTCTTGGAACATGGATTATTTTTGGGGGAGTGAAAGTCAAATAAGGGGTTATAGGAAAACAAGTAAGTGTTGCTTGTTTAATTTTTTTTAATAATGACTACCTTGTGGAATTTCTTTCTCTTATGGAATTTCTTTCTCTTGTAGTGCAACTGAAACTTAAGTTGATAAATTTAATTGAATATTATCTTTAATTTTATTATAGTTTGGCTTTGAAAACGTTCAACGGTTGTGTCACGAGAGAAACATTTCATTACAGTTGGAGAAAAACAGACATTCACCTTATAGACGACACCAACTCCCTACGTACATATTTGATCGAGTGTAAATTTTATAAACAACATACTCGAGTGCTTATTGTAGGGGATGACAATGTTCAAAAAAAGTCTAAACGCCGTAATTTCAAGTATTTAGCCCTAAAATGAGTGTACTTTAAGCTAAGTAGTACATAGATTTTCACCATACAATTAAGCACAAGAGAGTAATATTTTGGAATAGATTTATTTAATAAACTGGCAAAGATAGTTGTGCCATCAAAAAATATAAAAATTGTAATGGCTCTTTCTAATATGAAAACATACCTTGGTCTGATTTTCTTTTCCTCCCACTGATTTTCAGAATCATCGCCTCGTAATATAAGTTTTGATGAGGGTACAAACACCTTCGTGTTTTCTTTAACATTTTTCTCCGGTATAACTTCATACGTGACGATATCCTTCGGCATTAGTTTTTTGTACGACAAGGTCTTGCTCATGCATTTCCCATTTGTTTCAGGAGTTGTATATAAAATTGTAAGGATGATTCCTGTATCATTCCCTGTAAATAGAATGTGGAATGTTCTGTTAGAGGAGAAAGGAAAGAGGTTCTCGAATAATAAAACTTGTTTGTAAATTAAAAAAGATAAACTTACCAATTTCATCTTCTTGGTCAAACTTTTTTGCAGGTCTTCGATCTCTTGCCATTTCCAAAAAATAAAAAATAAAATACAAACTGTCTGCTGAACGCGAACGCCTCTAACTTTGTCTGCAAAGGAAAATTGTTTAACTTTCGGACGGAAATGTGAAAAATTCGATTCGTCGAACGTTTTGATTCGATTTAGGGTTTAATGAAGTCGCTGTAGTGCGAGAATTCAAAAATCGATATTAAGACGGGGGTTTGTTAAAAGTTAACTTTAGCCACTTTTTAGAATAGAAGTTGGGATTCGCGTTGAATATTTGAGTTTAATTTCTGGTTTGAGAATCGAAGTTATACTCCATAGATTTGGATTAATTCATTACTTGTGCTACATTAAGGGAACTTATTTTGGCGAGAACTAATTTTGGCGAGCAGCAAAAATCGTAATGAAATTTAATTTTGGCGAGAACTTATTTTGGCGAGCTAGCGAAAATTTTAATTTTGACGAGAACTT
>JAUJPO010076229.1:0-25402 GCA_032270745.1 Tiaropsis multicirrata
TATACGGTGATATATTGAGGCCGGCGCGTCTATGCTGACGCAAGCAGAATTTAAATAAAAGAATCTATTCAAATTTTGAAACAAACATAAGAAAAAAACAGATATGTGTCGTCTTGTTCCACATTTTTCTCATACTCAATACAAAAGACATTTACATTTTGCTTATTCAGATTTTGGCGAGACATATAAAAGTACAATTGCTTTAACAGCGCAGTAGATTTAGGAAGTTCCAAACTTTCCCGCAATCGTCTTTCTCTAACCACAGTTAATTGCTTGAAACTTCGGCAATATAATTTTCACTTTAATGGACGATAGGTTTATTGTATAAGAACAGGGAAAATTATACCCTCGGTTACATAGTAAAATTGTGGTTCTTTATTGCAAAGGTGATGTTTGCCTTAGTATTAACACTTTATTTTTTAGAGAATAAACTCAAAGCAAATCCCTGTATCAATAACGGATAAACTATCTGTAAAAAACTGACCTTAGTGATGACATCACCTTGTTGTATATTTTCCAGACCAGGACATGAGTCTCGACACTCACTGTTCACGCATTTAACCCTTAGATGGAATTGTAGTCCTGAAAATATAATGGTTATGAAATACAGAAACGATAGTTGTTTCTTAAAAAATAAGATTTTTTTTAACCCTGAACTGCTAATGTCGGATATATTCAACTCTATTTGCAAACTTGAAATCTTCATTATCTGCCTGTAGTTGCCTGTAGATGGAGATAAAATATGCATTCAGTTGCAAAAGGTTTCGAAATTTGGTCTTCTGGAAAAATCTTTTAAAGTAATCAATTGCCAAAATTAAACAAAAATTTTCTTTAGATCTTTGAGATTTTGACCGAAAATACAAGAAATCAGATTTCGCCACGAAACATCAGGTAACATATAAGCTGCTGAGAAGTAGTTACCTAGCAAGTACAGCGAACGTTATTTGAATGTTGGAAAAATGTTGAAAAAAAATACCATTGTGTCTGCTGGCTCAGAGAACAAGTTTGAGTACATTGAGTTTATACATGTTACAGTCACTACAAAGACAACAAAATGCACGAACCTTTTTTGAAAATTTGTAAAATTGATAATTAATAAAACGTACCTAGATCACTTTGTTTTCCATAGTTCACTTCAACATTTGTTAGTTCTTTATTCAAGCACATTCTTTCACGACGTAAAACCTAACAAAAGTAAAAGTTATACGTTTTAACGTATTTAACGTAACTTAAAAGTTTTGTTGAGTTTATTTTTATTGAATAAATTTTGCCCCAAACTCCTAGTTAATCCACTCGTCTCCAGAGAATTCGAATTACATGAGTTTAACAGTATATCTTACTAGTGAAATAGTTCGTCCGACAGTTTCTTTGAATAATCTCTCCACAATTTTCTTGTCACCTTGTTGAACCGGTGCACCGTTCACACTCAAAATTCGATCGTTCTTTCTGAAAAAATGAAGTGCAAATCATTATCATAATAAAGATGCGGATATACAGAAGGTACTTAGAGATTTGGACGAAGAGTGTTGATTTCCATATAAGGAATATAGAAATACAGCAATACTCTCCGCTATTTTACGTTTTAAATAAGCCTTATACTGTTATACTGTTATATAGATAATTTTGTCGGGACGTTGAATGTTATCGAAAGACTGATAACATTCAACGTCCCGACAAAATTATCTATATAACAGTATAAGAATGGCTCAAAAACTACAGTAAATATTTTTGTCCGCAACCCAGTGCATTTAAAAACATTCAATATATACAGTTTGAAGTCCAATTCAAATTCAATATTCTGTTCTAAGAAGTAACCATCTTCGAGAAAAGAAACCTTCAAAAGCAACTATGCAATTGTACAGTTCAAAAACCCTAAAAACTAAGTGTACGTATATTAGAGCACTTTCTTTCAATCTACAATCGAAAAACGTCACTCTTTAGTTTTATTTTTTAGAGCGATTTTGATTTTGCTAGCACTTTCCTTTCAATGGATGAATTAACCACGCGGACAATTACGTCATTGTAATCACTATGACCGATAAAGTAAACAAACAAAATGGTAGATTTGGAAAAAAGCGATTATCATTTTAAAAGGATTAAAAAAAAAGTAATATCCGTCACGTCTGTAGAGATCAAGTTTCTCCGTTCTTTTGCCTAAATTGATCAAAGTTAAATTGTTAATACACATTTTTTTAATAGAACATCACAATTTTGGTTGAGGCTTTCACGTCTGTAGAGATCAAGTTTCTCCGTTATTTTGCTTTTGAGGCACGTCTCTTATTAAATTTCCCCGAATTTCCCTAAATTGATCAAAGTTAAATTGTTATTACACATTTTTTTAATAGAACATCAAAATTTTGGTTGAGGCTTTCACGTCTGTAGAGATCAAATTTCTCCGTTCTTTTGCTTTTGAGGCACGTCTCTTATGAAATTTCCCCGAATTTCCCTAAATTGATCAAAGTTAAATTGTTAATACACATTTTTTTAAAAGAACATCAAAATTTTGGTTGAGGCTTTCACCGTCTGTAGAGATCAAATTTCTCCGTTCTTTTGCTTTTGAGGCACGTCTCTTATTAAATTTCCCCGAATTTCCCTAAATTGATCAAAGTTAAATTGTTAATACACATTTTTTTAATAGAACATCAAAATTTTGGTTGAGGCTTTCACGTCTGTAGGGATCAAGTTTCTCCGTTATTTTGTTTTTGAGACACGTCTCTAATTAAATTTTCCCAAATTTCCCTAATTTGATCAAAGTTAAATGTTAATAAACATTCTTTTTAATAGAACATCAAAATTTTGGTTGAGGCTGGATGTTCTTATTTTCTAACGATTTTCAGCCTTAGGTTTTCTTATTGGTGTTCCTAATATATGATTTCAAATAACAATGAAAAAATGCTTTGTCGCTCGAGGAGAACCGTAATAAAACCTTTTACTAAAGCAAAGCGTGAAAAATCTTCCTAGCAGTTGAAAAAGAACCTTTTTCTTAATTTCAGCCTTGGCACGTTCTTAAAATGTTCTTGGTACTACGTTCTTAAGATGTTCTTAATTTTTGTTCTAATAAAAATACGTGCAATACTAAAAACCTTCAATTCAAACTAAACAAACACCTTTTTTGCTCCCCCATAGCTGGTTCCACGGAAATACGACCTTTCCTCAAAATATCTCTAAAATCACGAACATACCAAATACCTTTTACATTCTTGTTAGCGAGGTTAAGTTGAACAAAAACATCGGGAGAGGCAGAACGACAGAAAATACAGTACGAGTACAGAAAATACAAAGAAGATTCCGCTTGTAACACAGATGAGACATACCTTATCGGACAAAACAATGTCGGACTAATTTTTCGTCGGACTAGATTGTTCGTCGGACATAATTTTCGTCACCCACAAATATTTCCGTCCCTTTTGTCCAAAAAACGCAAATTTCAGCCTAAAATACTTTTTTTTGGACTTTTCTGTCGCCACTTTTTGTCCGATAAGGTAAACGAGAGACACTAAAAGGCCAATCGAGAATACTAGACTTTTGCAGGACAGCAATGGCGGGTAGCTATTTAGTTGCCATCTCTTTGGCATATCTCATTCAGCGTGGCATCTCAACAACAGGCACAGAACGTTGTTTTGACGTCCAGACAACGTCGTTTCAACGTCAGAACGTTATTTGGACGTTGAAACAATGTTGGAATAACGTTCTGCTGCCTGTTGGGATATGTTGAGTATTTTTGAAATAAATACCTGATGTTCCATTTTTCTTCCAGTTGTTTGGTGACGTCACTCACAATAACACGTGGTTCATCATAAGCATTGTTTAATTTCAAGCCTGTTCGTGAATCCAACTGAAAAATAGTGAAACTATAAAACTTATTATGAAGCTATCCGGTTCTTTGGAATGCTTCAATGGAAACGATTACGTTAAATGTATATCACAAATTGGCGTATTCATGATATGCGTAAGTTGGCATTACGTCATTTTTCCTAAACAAACAGAAACACCTAAAATAGAGGGCAAAATCCGGATTCTTTGCAAATAAAGAGAGGGCAAAATCCGGAGTTTTCGACTGTTTCTGTTAGGAAAAATGACGTCATGCTAACACCCCTGGCTCAGTACCCCGTAGGCTTTCTTCTCATCCTCAAACGAAATATTTTCTTACCAACAGACAGGTGACGTTCTGACGTTAGAATAACGTTGTTTTGACGTTGAAACGACGTTCCGTGTCTGCTGGGTTACCGTCTTACATGGTAGAAAAAGGTCTGCCACTTTTGAACTTTTTTTATCGGGTTGGTCATCGGGGCGGAATCAACTTGGATAATGATTCAAGGGGTGTTATAATTCTTCTTCTTTGCATAGGGAAAGTGAATAAAAAAAAACTCTCTATACCGTGTCAATACAAATTGCAATGTCTTCGTGCTGATCCTGATGATTGTTTAGTGTGTCGAGAGCCTTATTCGAACCAAAAAGATTGTCTTGATCGAGAAAAACATCGTTATCACCTTCCCCGAGACCAAATCCAATATTCTATATAGGAATACATAAAAAGGATCAGCAAGGTTAAAAAGAATAAGCCTACGCGAGTGTATTTTCATTTCAAATTAAAACACGGCAGGTATGACGTCATATCTGATGTCTTAGTCATATCTCATGCCACGGCAGGCATGATATTTCTGGAAAACCGGCTTAAGTCATATCTCATGCCAGCTGTGATATTTTAAAATAGCCGTCTATGTTCTTTATACGAGCGAAAAAATTTAGTAAAGACAGGTATACCAAATTTATGACATATATAAAATTATTCACCAGGATCTGTTTTTAAAGGATACACTACGAGAAGAAGTTTTTTGTGATCTCGTGCAGATTTCTAAAGCTGGCTACCTAAAATGATGTATAGTATGATATGATTCAGCCTGGAGCTTATCCAACAGTAGCTTTTAGGGACATTTTCGTTGAAAAGATTGCGTCATGGATATCACAAATTGTTGTTTAATATGAAACTGTCTCAGCACCCTGTAGGCTTTTTTATCATTTTATCATCCTCTAAAGAAAAGATTCTTCTATGATCATGAAACAGGAACTTTCCACACGATTGGAACCTAATGAATTATTTTGTGCATGTTTTTGGCTAGGGGTCCAAATTCACTTCCATTCACAACAGAGATTGGTTCTTATATGAACGAGCCAGCCCGTCCCCTGGGGCAATTAGCGACGCAAGTCTACTTGCACTAACTACTAGGGACGATATGGGGGGTGGGGGCTCGAACCCAAACCTCCCGATTAGGAAACCAGCTACCACTTCGGCCACTGCTCCAATAGCATAATAAAAACCTGAAAACAAACATACCTCATTGAGTGATCCGGTTCGAGTTAAAGTCTTTACAACATTATCATTATTGAAATTGATGGACATGTGTTTATTCTTGGCCGAAAGTTCCAACAATTTACGTATCCTGTCCAATTCATTACGTAATTGATCGCGTTCCTGTGTCACGGCATCTGACCCTATCATGTCGTTGATGACGGCTCCTTTATTGGGTCCATCGTCAGGTGTTGACGGTTGGGATTTGTTCATAGGTATCATGGTATCCAAGATAAGCATGGTTAGTTGGTCTTGTTTTTCTATGTTCGTTGCTAAATGTGATACCTATAATATTTAAACATTAATTAAAAATTGGGTTAAATTTTTTCTTGACATATTTATTAACACTGTAGTACATGTGGGAAAAATGGCTCCAAAAAGGCCCCGTTTTTCGTCCCACTGGTCAACCCCAGAAGTAAAACAAAAGATTTCAAAGAGCCACCCACTACTTAAAATATGATGAAAGAACAAAAGATTTTGATGAACCCACTAGAAAAACAGTTACCATTTCACCCAACCCAGCGAGTTTGTAAGATTCGACTTTAAGCTCATTAAGTTTTTGGTATCCAGTGGGGCACAGACAGGCTAATTATTTGTGAAACCCACGCCCTTTTGGATACGAAGTTAATTTTAGGCAATAGAAAAGTAAAGTCTTACTATAAAATCAAACTCTACAATCAAAGAAAATCCATTTCCAATCACAATCAGATAAAAGATTTTTGAAGAAAGTAAAAAAAATTCTCAAGTAAAATAAAACACTGTTTTTAACACAAAGTTTAACCAACAGAATGAAACATTTTAAAATTCAGAGCAAAAAAAAAATCATCTAATAATCTATCGACGTCAGGGCTGCGCGTTGGAAGATAATAAAAACGCGAACAAGAAATTCTCAGTTTCCTTATATAAGTATATAAGATTTTTATAAGAACTAAAGAACTGCTCTCTTTAAAGCTTTATCAAATATCAAAATACTAAAAATTAAGAATCATATTGCTCGTTCCTTTTTTTGTCGGGCCCGTTATTTTGTCAATCGAGTTTTTTGAAGAATTTCTATAAGGAAAAAATAATTTTTTTAGCTGGGCTTTTGCGTGACATACTAAACGTGAAATATATATTCCCAAACAAGACGAAACGACCGCAGAAGATACCATACGTTATTCCAACACATCCAAATAACGTTCTGACGTTAAAACAACGTCCAATGCCTGCTTGGGAAAAGGAAAATTATTAAAAATTTCTATTATAACATGTTGCCTGATGATTGTCAGTAGCAAAAATAAAAAATCTTGTCTTTTCTGTTCTGAATATATATAAGAAATCAAAATTTAGAATAGTTAAAAAATATGTTCCTATAAAAAGAAACATGAAACCCAAGATATTACGTTAGAAAACAACTAATAAAAACCATCATCAAACACAGTAGTGAGTTGAAGGAAATTAGTGAGAAGGAGTGAGAGAGCTGACGCGACCTTAGTTTCAAATTGTAAATACAATCTAAGTCAGGTTTCTATAAATGGAAAATGACGAAGATATTATATTCTAAGGTTGTTGTAACCTCGAGAGAAAAAAAACATGAGAGTAGTGTTTAACTTTTAAAACCTCATATAAACGTAATCAAACAAAAAAGTCACGGCGCTAGATCTTGCTATATGCTAGCTTATAGTGTTGTTGTGTTTCGAATAACGGATTTTTGTACATACATAACTCTTAACCAAGGACACTATTATAAATCAAAAAAAAATCTTTTTCAATTTTTATACTAACCTTTAGCCAGCACACTATTCTTTAAAAAAGCTAAAAAAATAATATTTTCCAAAAAACTTTTAACGTTCATTTCTGGGTCAGTACTGTATGAAAGATTAGGAAGTCAACTTTGGTATCATTTTCCTGTAACACAAAGAAAACAGAAATAGTTTTTTTTCCTTAAATAAACTCAAGGGGTCAAGATTTATGTTGTAAGCCTTTTAAGGGTAAACGTTTTTTTGTATATGCTCCGTTACATAGCAAGTTTCTTAAACCGAACATTCATTTTACAGACAAAGCTTCAAAACCAGAGATTTAAAATCTTCATCTTCATTCCGGTCAGTATTTTGTTTTTAACCAGCAGACAATAAAAAACGTTCTTCTAACGTCAGAACGTTAATTGGACGTTGAACGAACATTGAAAAAACGTCATGTGTCTGCTTGGAATTCGTGTGAAAGATATATTCTGTTTGAAATTCGTTAGACACTAGAGAGGTTAAGTACGACAGTCACAACGACCAACGGGTTTTGACCCGCAACCACGGGTTCTGACCCACAACCATTGATTTTGACCCGCAATGTGCAGTGAATAAGTATCTGTATATCTCTGAAACGGGTCTATAGAACAAAGGAGACATATCTACCTTGCTAGCCACATTAGCGAGTTTATGTATTTGCACTTTTGAGGACGGCGGGTGTCTGAAGCGATTTGGAATAACCCGCAGTTTTGACCTGCAAAATCGAGGACGGTAAAAGTGCTGATTTACCGTCGTCCTAAGTTGATCAGGATCTAGCCAAATCAAACCCTAACCGTCCCAGTCGCAGAAAAACACAGATACATAAACTCGGTATTATCCTGTAGAGAAAACACACAGCCCGTCGACTCGTGATATATCTGCGGCACTTAACCTCCTTAATTTACAAAGAAATACTCCATTTTTCTCCAAAATAACTTTTTTTTCTCTAAATTCAATTTTTTTTCTGTTAATGACCCTCCTCGGCTTCCATAGCTTTTAGACTAAAAATGAGCCTTGTTTATTGCTATAAAAAGAACATGTATTAATAAAATGACTGGTCAATAAAGAGGGTGTCGGGGGCGGAAACCGGTGGCGTTATACTCTAAAACCACTGAGCCCCCTCTGCAAATAGACACACAGACAAAACGAATTTTAATTTAAGTATGATATTTTATGATGTCAAGCTGAAAGTGAAGTGACGTTTTTCTAAAACTAAGAATTATAAGTTTTTGGAGCAAAAATGTCAGAAATGACTTTTCAACCATACATTCGGAATTGTGTTATCAATGTAAAAAAAAAACCCAGCAGACACATACCGTTATTCCAAGGTTGTTTTAACGTCTAAATAGACTTCTGACGTTGGAAAATTCGTTGTTTGGACGTTAAAACAAGGCTGCCGGGGCTGCCGGGGAAAGTCGAAATTTTAGTGTTGAGGATCAATGGTTTTAAAGTTTAAAAAAGTTAGGATAGTTTTGTCTCTCTCTCCCTCTATAAAAGTAACAGTAAACAAATTACAGAAAAAAAAAATCCAATTTGCAATACATAGCTCGGACATCAACCCGTCATCATACAGATAATACGGTATTTTAATCAATCATTTGAATTTCAGGTGAATAAGTTGTTTTTATAAGGGCAAGGAAAACGAGCTTCATAGAAATGGCACGAAACGTTGTTTTAATGTCAAAACAATGTTGTTTAAACGCCAGAATATGGAATTTGAACGTTCAAACAATAACGTTGGAATAACGTTATGCTTCAGAAGGGAAGGAACATTTAGGGTTGAATTTTCAGAGCCATAGATTACATTTCGCTAAAAGGTTATAAGTTATATACAGCTACAAAAGAACATTTAAAGGATTTATTAAAAAATTTACAAATGAAAAGGTTTGGAGGGCGTTTTCTCCCCTATGAAAAGACGACCGTCATGAACAACATTTTTATTCGTCATTTTTGCTTGCTTTATTCAAAAACAATTTTCATCAACATTGAAGAAGCAGATGCATTTTCAAAGTAAACCAAGTTTTCTATCAAATGCTGTCAGGTGGAGGACATCCGGAGAACATGTCAGTACTACCATACATTCGGAACAATATTTCCGTTTCAAATTGGACCCCCCTACTACCAGTGCAGTGTGTAAAATTTACTGAATAGCCGACCCTACCTTACAGTGCACTCTTCGAGCATTGTCCCCCAGTTTCAGCAAATAATTTCTAATTTTTCTCAAATTTCCTGCACTTACCTGGCCTTTTCCAGAACCTCGAAAAATCTTCCCTTATGGGTCGCACGTCCGGTAGGTTACTAACATTGATCCCCCCCCTGGGCATGTATCAAGAGGACGGACGTTTTAGAGCATAGAGGGCGCCAAAAATATCATATCTTTTTTTTTTTGTGTTAATAGTTTTAAATCAAAGCAGACTGTCCCCTGTAACGTATTATCAATTTCGATCAATAAACGTAATTTACATATTATCTTCTACAAATATTTCAAAAATAAACAAAAACATCTATAAAAAATACTAAGAAATGGTATAGGTGTCTGAAAGAATTTAGATTTCATTCCCCGTTCGAGCTGAAATTAATGATATGAGAGAAAAGATACCACAGGCAGACCCAAGCAACCATTTTAAAAATTAGGGGGTGGTCTAACGGCCTGAAAAGGGCTTGTTTTTGATTTAAGTATAATTTTACTGAATTAATTTTTAGCTATAATTTGAAAAAAAATCATATCTTCCCTGATTCCTCCACAACACAATTCTGATGGATTGAGCAAGCGGATACAGAAGCCGTACAAAAAATACTAAACAATTTCGTTGACGAAGCTTTGACTTTCATCATAAGAAATATGAGCAAAAGTCCGTCAAAATCTCCGTCAAAAGTTTTGAGTACCTTTTCTTTATCCGTCACTGCGCTGATCTTCAAAAAGTATTCACAAAGTTTTGATGAAAAGGTATTGTCAGTGTCCTCTGTGTATACTAAAAAATGTTCTCCGTCAAAAATATTGAACTTTTCTTTATCCGTCCAAGTTTGCTATAAGACGAGTACATACTAACATGAGCTAGTGAATTATAAACGAAATAAATAAATGATTCAAAAATTATTACTTGAACCCTTGTTTTGAAGTTGCAAAAAATAAAAATTGAACCACCCTTTTTTATAATATTGACCAATCAAGAGAGCAAAAACTAAATCACATGATTAGGTTGAATAATCGGTATCACGAACGAGGGATAATACAGGATTTATAGAGGAAAAGTCGAAAATTGAAACGTTAATTAATTAATAACCGATACATGATTTTAAATATTAATTAAGACTTTTTATAAGGTTACAACAGAAAAACAACTAAACCTGAAAAGTACTGAAACCTTAATGAAAACACCACCCCGTCGATTTAAAATTTTTGGCTTTCACCTCCATCGAACCTTCCGTACCCACTGGGAAACAGAGACAGGGGTGTATTTGGTTACATACAAGAACTCATTCTTTAATAATGTTTGGTACCTTTTTTGGAACAAACAATGTGGCCCTCGGTAGTTTGATATTTGCAAGGAGTGCATATATTTCATTGTAATTTATCAGCTTTCTTTCCGAGAAGGCAAAATTAAACCTTCATTAAACCTTGGGGGCTTCCCCAAATCTCAAGATTGGCAAGTGCAAATGGAAATTTCTACCATTAATAAACCTTGATATTACAAAATGGTGTTTGACACCAAGCACCCAAGCACCTGTATTTTTAAAGTATGTGTATTTTGCAGACCAAAATATTAAGCAGGTCTTCTTAAAGGGTACATTATTGGTTATTGGGCATTGTCATGTTAAAACTTTATTGTAAAATTCAGTTACAATAAATAAAATAAATACAAGAATCAAAGGAGAAGAGCTGTCTTACCCAGTGGCGGATAAAGAAGGTCCTCAAAACATTTGACGGAAAGTGCTGCTTTTTCATAGTGGGCAACCCCATGATTAGGGGGAGGGGGTTTTCTTTATTCTCGTGAGGTTGGAGGTTCTATTATTGTTTTCAAAGAAAATTTTATTGTTATTTTTTAAGCGGGCTTCTAACACCACTGGTGGACACCAAGCTTTTGTTCATATTCTATATTTGGAAGTTTGCACTCTCCGTCAAAGATTTTGAGTACCTTCTGTATCCACCAAAGAAAGCTAAATTGGAAGAAAAAATAACCCCGCAAAACTGAAAACAAAACCTTTAAATCTTGCAAGACATTCTCTTGCAAAAAAGCAAAAAAGAAATCAAACCTACCAAAAAGACTGAAATGACCTGAAATGGTCGATGGCGAAATTCAAATAAAGATAGAGCAGAACAGAGAAAGAGATAACAACATACACAGCTTTCAGATAATCGAATTTGAATTATGACGTCATCGGTAAAACAAAAAACATATAAACGACGAAGTTTCTCTCTCTTCTCCCCAAACAAACCATCACCTTTTCCATGGTCAAAATCCGAACAAAATAAAACAAAATGTATAATTCTTTAATATCAAAACAGTACGAAAAATCTCTCTGAGGTCTTTTTTTTTAAATGTTAAATTTTGTTCAAATTTTTATTTGTACATAGTTAAGGAAGTATAAAAACCTGTTATTCTGAAAAAAATTATGAATAAAAAATTCGATAGAAAATGCTGGTTTAAAAAAGTTTGATTCATAAAGGTTCTTTCTAGGATGAGTCAGGCACAGAAATAGGACAAACAATTTGAATTCCTTCGAGACAAGAGCTGAAAAATATAACATAAAATGTAACATATCTCCATATGCGCCTTCGCGAGGCAAGTACAGAACCTGTCGGACTGATGAAGCCAAAATAGTTACGTAACCGATCAGGCACGAAACGTTGTTTTAACGTCGAAACAACCCCGTTCTAACGTACGTTACAACGTTATGTTGGACGTTGAAAAAACGGACGTTGAACGGTGGACTGGACACTAACATCAAGATGGTCAACCGGATAAAATATCTAAACGACCTTGAAACCAATGTCCACTATTATTGAATTACTCAACCTTCATAACACTCAACGTACGGCAAATTTATCAGTTTTATTTGATACGGAGTGCATTATTTTAGTCTGTAATTTCTTTCGACTACCCTCCGTTAACTTTCCTATATGTAATTTATTTCAGAGATCCCCCACCCCGTTCCCAAACTGGGTAAATCGTATACCACATACCTTTGCATAGAGTTGGTTACAAACAAATTTGGTGTCTTCATTTTCTTGGTTAGTTTCCTCTATCTCTGTATTCATGTCATGAATTTGTCGCGCAAGTTGGTATGAAATTCTAGCCTCCTCAGTCCTCTGTTTCAAATAATCATCTCTTTCTTTCTTCAAAGTGAAACGCAACTCCGTCAGCTCGATAATTTTGGTTTGAAGGTCTTCAATTTCTAAATCTCGTTCGTCGATGTTGGTTTGGTACAACTGTAATAACTGGTTAAGTCTCTCTTGTTGTTGATCTCTGTCATCTTTAACCTATTTTTAAAAGATTACGGAAAAAAGGCTTTTAGAATAAGAACTATGAAGAGAGATATTGGAAGTTTATCGTGGCTTGGATTGCAAGATTTAACGTTTGGCTACGTTTCGAGAGATTCTTCTCCCATCATCGGGCAAAGCGGGAAAAGTAGCAGTTGTTTTTCTACTATATATAATCATAGATATAAGGAGACTTCAGATTACGTTAAATCTTCTGATCCTACTTCCAATATGTCTATTACTGGGTTGACGAAGTCAAGCGTATTTAAACTATAAAAAGGTTGTGGACCTCTGGCAAGTTTTCCGTTGTAAGGTCTCTTATACGAGTTTAGAGAACGAAGCGGCATCGAGACAAAAAATTGTCTCTTTCATTCAAACGATTTTTAGAGACTTTACACTGTTTATTCACATTTTTCAAACTAAATACGACGAAGTATTTAAAAAAAAGCACTTCTCCGCAGATAGCTTTTACGGGAAATTAACGGCAAACACGGTTATACCCTTATCAGACAAAACAATGTCGGACTAGTTTTTCGTCGGACTAAATAATTCGTCGGACATAATTTTCGTCAGACGTCACCAACAAATATTTTCGTCACTTTTGTCCAAAAAAACGCAAATTAGCCTAAAAAACTTTCATTTTTTGGACTTTATTTTCGTCGGGCTAAATTATTCGTCGGACAAAATTTTCGTCACCTCCAAATAAATTCGTCACTTTTGTTCGACATTTTTTTGTCCGATAAGGTATACTCTGAGTAAAAATTAATAATATGTGAGTTCTGAGCTAAAACTGAGTTTTTATGTCAAAACTCCCTAAAAAGAAGTAAGTTACAGATGGTTTTACACAAAATTAAGAATTACTGTAATTCTTATAATAAAAATATCACAAAGTATTATGTATCAAAAACAAAAAATGGGTCACCAACTTTTTTTCCAATGTTTTGACGCTGAGAGAAGTTTAAAGAGAAAAAGCCAGCGTCAAGTTGATTCCTTTGCTTTGTCTAAAGCCTATTCAATAAAAATCTCTCAAGATGGAAATAGTAGAATAATTAGAAAAATTAAAAGTCAATTAAGATTTTTCATGTTTGTGGGATTAAACCCGTTAGAATTTATCTCTCCTCGTCTTCTATAAGGCTAAAAAAAGTTTATTGAACGAAAACCTTAAAAAATTAAACTTATTGTTAGCTCGAAAAATGACTTCATAATGATTAACTCGAAATTTTAGCTCGAGTGTTTCGGACCTCCAAAAAACGAGTGAAAGAGTGAACGAACAACAATCAAACAAAAGAATCGAAGGAGCGAATTAAAAAAAGAACAAACAATCAAAAACCCATCCAACAGGCGCACGAAACGTTGTTTCTTTCAAATTCAAAGTGTTGTATACGCGAATACGAAAAATAAGACCCTAAACACATTCAACAGCTACTATTTTAAAAAGGCATTTTTCCTAAGACTGTTCAAATGTAGGCAGGTTGTCTGGGAGCTGACTCGACAAGATCGCACCTTCCTTTAGAAATGGTTTTGAAAAAAAGAATGTTTATATGATAACCAACAGACAGAAAACCCACATTTCCCGGATTTCGGTTGATTTAGGCGATATCTCATCTAGGTGGTATAAAAATTTGCCATCCCAGCAGGATGTTTCAACGTCCAAATAACATTCTGACATGTAGGCATAAAGTTGTTTGGATGTTAAAACAACGTTCCGTGCATGCTGGGATACGATTACTGATTTCCGATTGGCCAGTTTGGCATTTTACTTGATCACGTGATGTAAACAAACGTCTAAGCAGGGTGAAAATATTATCCCATGACACGAACACCCTCTTAATCGAGCCAGCCCGACCAATTGGGATACAGCCCGCCTCCATACCAATAAGCCCGTAAGACAGAAACCTACCCAACAGGCACAAAACGTTAGTTTAACATTATCTCAACGTCCAAATAACGTTCTGACGTTGAAACAACGTTGTATGGACGTCAAAACAACATTCCGTTGGGTACTTACAGCCATGAGTTCCGTCAGCGTCAAATCCAACTCGTCAATCAGTTCTTCGCACTTCTTTGCACTTTCGTTCCATTCCTCTAGTGCTTTGTCTCGCTCACTAATCAACATGGCTCGATCATCCAAAACCCGAATCTTGGGTGGCGACGACGGCACTGGATGCCTTGATTTCGAATTGATTGAGATCTTGCGTAAAAAGTTAGTGATCGTTTTCGGACGCGGGTTGCTAGGAGTGACAACCGTCCGACAATCATCAACTGAAGAATTTACTGAAATAATTGATTCGCCTATTTGCTGTCTTGAAGCAATAGCCCCTCTAAACGTTTTTAAATGCTCTAAAGATTCCATTGATTTCTGTCTCAGCATTTGCCGCCTATTGACAAGCTCTGGCGTAGAGATGCGTCTCGTTTTTATTTGCTCTCCCTCACTGTTGACATTTGTGATCGAGCGCAAACGACGCGGTACAGCTGATGTGCCAAAAGAGTCAGCGCGGCCGATGCGCGAGCTTTGGTTAAGCGTGTGACTGTACGTTCGTATGGCATATCGAGGCGCAGGTGAGGGTTTATGCACTCGGAAGCTGGAGCTTTTGGCGATTAACATTTGGTCTGTTTTCTCATCATCACTGTGTTCTTCTTCTTTTTCGATACTAGACGTCTTCTGTCGTGTAAATCTCATGTGTTTGATGTTGCTCAATGCAGAGCGGCGTTTCCTTGGAGGACTCTCACCTAAAAAATAAGAAGGTACTTTATTTGTAACTATAGAACATTTTTTCAAAGAAAAAGAATTATACTGTACTGTAAAGGTATAAGATATTTATTTTATTTCCTTTTTTGTTATCAATTCAAGAAAATCTTTTATCATAGATGAAAGATAAGAAAGATATACCTTATATATTCAGAAAAAAAACAATACTAAATTTAGTACGTCCGATGTACAATGTTAAATACGAAAAAAATCGACAAAAAATGATTTCCCGCTGAGAAAAACAGGATATAGTAAGGATTATAAAGTATCTTTTTAACCTAAGGTAAGGAAGAAAGGTATTAGTTGAGGCCGATGTTACTAATGATGCGAAACTAAAAGATCTCAGTGGATCGGGCAAAAAGGACAAAAAGTGGATGGGGGTGGAAGATATCTTCAAAAATATTTTTGAAAAATTAAAAATAAATTTCACACCTCCTCTGAAAATTTTTCTTCTGTTGGGCTTTTCTTTTGGATACTCATGAAAATGTATTATACCCTCGTAGCATTCTGTACCAGAGCACTACCTCATGTTTATCTTTCATTAGTATATATATACCTATACGGAAATGAAAGCTTGAATTTTTCGTAGATATCGCATCGGGTCTGTGTTCAGACAACCCTCGTAGTCTTAGCATCAACAAGACGATCCGTGGTGTCCTCCCTCCCCTCCCCCAAAGAGAAGGGGGTTTATTTTTCAAATTTTGTGGGGAGCTGGAAATCAATTTGTCAAAGCAAATCTTCAGTCAAAATTTGATTGGAATTGAGCAAGAACATCAATAGATAATCAAATAATTAGCAATTTACTTTATTATGACATCATAAGGATATGACGTCACAAAAATTGAAATTTGAATATCTATTGATGGCCTGGTTTAATTCAAGTCAAATTTTTACCAAAGATTCGTTTTGACAAATTCTATCTATGAAAATAAAAAAAAATAAAAAACTTTGATGACGTCAGCAAAAATCACAAAAAGCGTACATGTTTAACTTCTGATTTTGTTAAATGGAATTTAGTAAAGTGAATCTTTGATCAAAATTTGAGGTGAATTAAACAAAGTAATCATAAGATATTCAAGTTTAAAGTTTTGCTGACGTCAGCAGATTTTGCCATAACCAACTAATTTGCAAATTACTCAATTTTGGCTCAGGTAACACCCCGTGGCAAAAACTTCAATATATTGGCCTTCTTAATCAGTTATTCTTTTTTGCATATTCCACCAGTTGGTGGTGAGCAAAAATGGTAGTTTTTACCAGTTTTTTGGACGTGCCATAACTTACCTGAGACCTTTTTGAGATGCATGTGCTATTTATATGGCTCAATTCCCTATGATCTATAAAAATGCGAAAATGGAGTGTAATTATTTACGTGGGTTCGTGCCCTCGTGAGTCCAAAAAAGACCTCGTGGGTCCGAAATAAAAACCCGTGGATCCAAAAAGATTTAGCTTGTGATGTGTTTTTGAAAATCAGGTTATCTACACCTATTCTTTTCATCTTACAACAGGGGCAATAGACCTTTTCACAAACTACGTCACGAACAATACCTCCTTTTGAATTGAGCGCTATGATAATCCAATCCCAAGGGAGTTTATGAAAACTTGACTCCATTGATAGATGTGTCATTTTGAGTTTGAGTTGAGTTTTTTTTTAACAATTTCTTCAGAAAAATCTTTTCAGCGAAAACATGTCCGTTATCAATCCATCTTTGACTCTGAGCATCACAATAATATCAAAGTAGACGTAACAATCGTTGAAAGAGCCCACAGTGATATATTTTCCCTCCTGAGGGACACTGGCCATGACGACAGATTTCTCATAGTTTTTGGAAAAAAGAGCTATATAAATTTCAAAGGACCTTATCAGAGCAATTTATTTTTGGACTTTGAAAACTTTGGTACCCAGAGACTTGAACAGAACCCTGATCGTGGACAATGTCTCCGATTTTGCCTAGGTGACCCCCAATCCCGGGCTTTTTTCATCCTCTAACGAAACGTGGTTCTTCTACTTCCAGCTGTTTAGTATAAGTCTGTGATTTAGACTAGGGTTTTCCCATTTCAGGATTGTGGTCAAGCTATTGCAATTGAAGTTTTTATGCATGTCATGTCATATTGCTTGTCAAGGAAATCAAATTTTAGGTCCAAAAACTTCTCCTTTCTGTTTAAAATAATTCGCCTTTCCTCCTTTTTTAAAACAATGGGTTTTTTGTTTTAAAAAAAGAAAGTTTTTCGCAAAAAAAAGAAAGTTTTTCGCAAAAAAAAGAAGAGAGAAAAGGTGCAACACCTTGTTTGTCAAATTTAAAAGAACAGTGAACTTACAGCACGCACCAATCAAAATTCTTAATTTTTTGGTTATTGACCAAACAAGCCAAAAACGGGTTTGATTATCTCCTGAAAGGTAGTGAAAATAGCTATATTTAGCTAATTTATCTTAAGGAATTTTGGCCATTTAAGTTACAACCCACGGGACTTTTTTTTAGATCCACGGTTTTTTATTTCGGACCCACAGGTTTTTCTTTAGGACCCACGGTTTTTTTTCGGACCCACAAGATTTTAGGCATGGAACCCACGAGGCCTCGGGACCTACGTAAAAAATCACACTCCAAAAAATGCAAAGGGCTACTTTTAAGCATACACTGATTCAATATCTTAATCTTTAGTGAAATAAAAATCTTATATCATACATTACAATCAATGTTCTAAAAATGAACACAATAATTTTCATAAATATGAAGACAAATCTATCTAGAATTCTCTCAAAATAAAGTTTTTTATCAATTTAAAAAAAAATCGCAATAAAAAAATAAAATTGTTACTTCCTCGACCAAGTAAGAAGATTTGTTTCGAGGGCAAAAATGTTATAAGAACAGTAAAAATTTCTTAAAAATAAACTATTTACTTCCTCTGCTTTTTAGAACAAGTGAAGAACATCTCAGGTTTTTAGGCTTTACATTCATAAAAATAATGTTTGAAGGCTTGTTCCATTCACGCACGACGTTCTGAAATTTTATGATGAAAGAAAATCCTTAAAAATCATTTCCACAATATTATCAGTATGATAAGGGAAGCCTATAACAATCGTATTACCTACTTAAAGGTACTAATTTTCGCACGTACTAATTTTCGCGCAATTTCGGGCAGAGGCCTAAAAATGTGCAAAATTTAATACCGAAATTATGCGCAGTCAGGGGAGTGCGCGAAAATTAATACCATATTATACCAAAAATTTCTTTCTTTTTATTTGAATGCCTAGAATAAAATATATAGGAGGTCTTTGTGCGCGAAAATTAATACCGATAATTTGAAGACAATTGGGTGGTGTGCGAAAATTAATACGCGCAAAAATTAGTACCTCTAAGGTAAAGATATAATATCAACCCAAAACAATAAACAACGAGATATAATATATAACCGTACGCCCTACACTCCCTTCATTTGAATGCCCCAAAAACAAACGAGTTTGGGAACTCGAGTTCGGACAAGCAGGCGAAAAAAGTTTTCCCCAAGTTTTCTTGAAATGTCCAGCAAATCTAGCAACACAAAAATCTAGGCAAATTGTGAAAAATGAGCAAACGAAAAAAAAAATTCTGATCTTCCATGAGTTTCTCTGAAAATTTTGAAAGAGGTTTAAAATTCTAGGTTTTCCAGGCTAGGTCTGTCTGAACCCTGAGTATTCAAAATCTGTTGACGTTTTAACATTCTTAGATTCTTATCTATTGTTTTTTAGCCTCTTCATTGTCACTAGGCCCTTCCCCACCTTCATCGGGTTTCTCAGGCACATACACAGGAACGTAGGCTAATGCGTACGATACTTTAAAGCCTGGAGGTGGTTGTTGATTCCCGTCGATCCTTGGGGAACAAGTTATCGGTCGATTGGACGAAGGAGGGCAACGTAACGCTGAGACTGGCACAATTTGCTTTTGTGGTGCGATCGGTATAAATCGTGGAAGGCTCACTGGCGTTTCTGTTCCTTTCACGTTCGTTTGCAAATTTTCATCACCATTCAAGTTTTGACGTTCAACACGCTTACTCAGATTGTCTAGATTCTCGTGAGCTTCGGTCATGTGCTCAACTACCAGTTCCGGGCTATTAAAATAAGCGGAACAAAACCAACAACTGAAGGCTGATTGCTTAACGGGCGGTGTCTTCTTCTGTAAGTATTCTTTACCGTGCATCTTTAACGTGTGTACGTACAAGGCTTTACGGCCACAAAACACACGTGAACAATGCGTGCACATGTTTACGTTATCCATGTTAACAGCAACGTTAGTATTGCCGTTACCTTTGGCAACTACAGTTGTTGGTTTCTTCAAGGAAGAAACTTTTTGTTTTGGTTTCGATTTCGATTTCTTATTTCTTGAGGACGATTTCTTGGCTGTACCGCTCTTAAAAGTAGCTGAAGAAGCAGCAGCGATCGGCGCCGTAGAACTGGTCTTGATTTGATCTCGGGGTGTTGAAGCATCAATTATTGATTGTGGTGGTTTGGTAATGGTGATTTCATTGGATTTATTGTTGCTAGCAGCCTCTTTGATAGGAAAACTTGGGGACGCACTTTCCTCTATTGAAATTTGTTCAGCTGAAATTATCAGAATTTTATTTTGTTATATATGGTTTATTTATTAAGTTCTTATATTTTAAATAGAAATTAAATTATATTCAGATGGATGGTGGAAAGCGATAGCTGTCTGATGCTAAAATATGGATCTTGGATCATTAGATTTATAGCAGCTTTTTATTAATTTCGGATTATCTTACATTTCGGATATTCATTCAAAAACTAGAGCGCAAACAGCATAGAAGTTAGAGTAGATGCGCAAAGGCTCAGGAAGATGACAATAATAGTCGGGGAACTAATGTAGAAACAAGTTTCTCGATAGAGTCAAAGATGCAAATAAGTAAAAATATTGTCGAGCAAAAACATAGAAGTTCCAAAACGAAAGCGATCACATGCTTACCTGGCAATGAACCTTCGTACAACTGCGCGTGCGCACCAGAATTCGCTCGATCCAGACTCTTTTGTCTGCTTAACAAAGCCACGTTATTAGGCGGGTGTTCCATTTTATCAATAGCCTCGTGCACCATGAGATGTAGTTCGTAGGCTTCTTTGCTGCCCAACTTCTTGGGACATTTCGGACAAGTCTGTCCGTCAATCGGTGACAATGAAGCGTCCGTCAACCGCTTAAGATATTTCAATTTCAAATGCTTCTTGTGTTCGTTATTCGTTTGGCACGTCACAGTAGAAGGTACTTGGTCACTCATTTCAACTCTTCGACTTAGGTTATCAATATTGTCGTGCTGGTTGGTCATGTGTACGACAACCTCTTCCGGACAAACGAATGTCTCCGTACAAAACCAGCAACGGAAAGATGCCTGGGACGTGGCACTGGTCGATGTGGCCACCGGCGCGGACCACGGATCACCGATAGAAGGAATGTCTTCGGTGTGGTTTCGCTTGATGTGTAATTGAAGTTCAAGTTTAGTCTTAAAGACAGCTGAACAATGTTTACATGTCTCCGTAGATTGATCACCTAAAGGCGAAACCAAGATGGTAGGCGGATTTTGTTTGTTTTTAACAGTCTTTTTGACATTTCTAACCATAGCCTTCTTAGCATTTTCAATCAAGCCGGCGGCATTATGTAAATTTCTCTCAGTCTCAATGTTGATTAGATTGGCAGTGGTGGAGTTCTTTTTGACCAGAGTTTGAAATCGATCAGGTTTCTCCGTGGTAAATCCAGCTTTGATAAGGTCACTTGTGGAATTGCTTAGTCGTAGAAAGTCGACTTGTGTTAAATCAGACGACGCTAAATCAACGTCGGCGACCGTAGCCGATAAACTAGACGTCGTAAGATACATTTCTTCGTCCAGCGTCGGACTGGAAGGGTCCACTGCGACCGCATGAACAACAGACTGTACAGTGTCTGTTTTCGTCGATGCTGGCACGATTACATCTTTGGCGTTTAATGGCTGCATAGCAACAGGCAGTGACGCCATTGATGACGACGCCATAAGATATCTATCGACTATCTGACAGTTAGTGACAGCACCCACCTCGATTCGCATCGGATTTAAATATGTACATGCCTCGTCATTTGAGGAGGAGCTAAGTTTTGTTTTGAGTGTAGATGACACTTGTTCGGTCCCAGACTCCAATGAATGCATTGCAACGTGCTCTATGTACTCTTCGTGTGATTTCAAACTAACCGGACAGTGTGAACAGGTCCATAATCCGGACGACGTGACGTCATTTTCACCTGTCATCTTTTCGACTCGCTTACTAATGACGTCAAGAGTCTCGTGTTGGGACGTCATGTGACTAACGACTTCTTCAGGTGACGGGAAAGTCGACCTGCAGTACCAACATCGAAACTGTGGCGTGCTTTCACTCCTCGAGTCATTCTCAATGACGGTCGTTAGATGTTCCTTGATAATGTGGTGATCTAGAGCACCTTTTAGATGGAAGAACATGGAACAGTTCGGGCACTTATATGTAGCATTGGCGTTTAAAGCCTCTGATGTCCTGCTTGTGAAGCCAACTGCTTCTGCACGCTGGGGGTGCTCTGCGAGAACATGTGACCGCAATAGACGATAATCGATAAAAAATGCTGAGCAAGAGGGGCAGTGGTGAAGCTTCTGTAAACCATGTTTGAGTCGTATTTCTTTACGCTCGACGACCGTCAAATCACGTTTGAAATGCACCCCCGTCATGTGTTCAAAGAGTTTGCGGACCGACTTGACTTCCTCGTTGCATTCGATACAACGGATCATCTGGCGAGCACTTTTGGTCGAAACGTGCGAGCGCTGGTCATCATCGACCGCCTCGCGTTCGTTCAAATCGCGATCTGGTTTCAGGGAAGACGCAATGGCTTTTGCTTGTTCTTCAGTTAAATTCAACTCGCGATGTCGAACCAAATGTTTACGCATGTTCCGACCGGAAAATATCTTTTTCTTGCAAAACGGACAAGGAACAAGTCGATCTAGTTTATCCTCGTGCGTTTTCAAATGGCGTCGCAAATGGTCGGGCATGGAGAACGAGCGGCCGCACGTATCACATATATGCGGTCGAACACCACTGTGGCGTTTCTCGTGTGCTAAACGTGTTGAATTCAAACGAAAACCTTTGCCACAGACTTGGCACCTAAACGAAAAAAAGTAGGAACATCAAGACCATTATTTGACAGGACCATGGATATTCACAGACGTTAATAGTCTCTATGTAGACCGAATTTTTAATAGGATATTCTAGATGGATAGTTCGACTCATTTAGTTCGAAAAAGACCTTGACTGTATCTTAACCATCAAAATGGCCCAGCAGGAATTGAACAGACGTTGTTCCAACTAACGTCAGACCGTTGAAAAACCTCATGTGCCGGCTGAGGGGAACGCAAGAGATAAAAAAGTTTTCTTTTAAAAAAAAGCAAAACTAAAATTCAACAGGATTTTAAAAACCTAATTTTTTCAAAGATAACAATGCGCTTACACAAAGGGTTTTTCCCCAGTATGAATGCGCTCGTGTGACGTCAGTTGTCCAGCTTGCGCGTAACTCTTTGAACAGTAACGACACTTGTAAGCTTTCATGCCCGTGTGTTTTGCCATGTGAGCTTCCAGTGAGGAATGAGACGTGAAGTGTTGTGGACAGAATGGACATTTGTGTTTGTGGACACCTGCAATGAAAGAAAATTAAGGCTGAAATTTTCAGTATGGTTACGTAACAAAGAAGGAGAGAACAGTTCAATTAATTTTCATTAGTTCTTCACAAGACAGTAAAAAAAGAAGAAGAGAGATTCATACAAACTATTTATTAATAATTTTGAATTTGTATGGAAGAGAATTGAAAAAATTATTGACAACAGTTTTTTCCAGGCGTAATGAAGATTCTTTCTAATATCAATTATTGATGAGAAATCATCAAATACTGTAAATATGTGTAGATGCCAAAACTGAAGGAAAAGCAAAGAAAATGTTTTTCAAAACGGTAATACCTTTCAGTCCATAAAACCGACTCGACATTGATAAAGTTAGTCTGTGAAAAGCAGATCTACACTTGCATTATATCAAGAATTTTATTCACATCATCAGGGGGTCAAAATCGTGTATAAAGTAAACAAACCTATATGCTTATCCACGTGTAATTTCAAATTTCCTTTAGTTGCAAACGCTTTCCCACAAATTTGACATTTCTCATTCTTCTCTCCTAAATGGAATAAAAATAGATGGATTTTTAACACAAGACAATGCATTGGAAGAAGACACTGGGTTTCAAACCCACTGGCAATGTTGTTCCAGCAGGGTCATAAAATAATATCGAAAAAATAAAAACAAAATACTCGAAACGCGCTTTTTATGTATATAGTAAATCTATTATCGTAAATCTAGTTGTCAGCAATAAGACAAAAAGAGGGTATAACCCAACGATTACAAGAATTTGTTAAGACTTGTCAAATCTAACCCTTTTAAGGTGGGCTATTTTTAGCCTAAATTGATGGAAATAAAGTGTGCATTCAGTTGCAACAAAAAAGATTTCATTTTTGTTTGCCCTCAGGTAAGTCAGGTCCACGCATAACAAAAAAGTATCCGAAAATATGCCTCGGCACGGAAAGGGTTAATGAAGCATTGCAGTCGGTATTTTGTTTATACCTGTATGTCTCCAAAGATGGCCTTTCAGCTCCGCCCTGGCGGCAAAGGTTTTGGGACAAAAGCTGCATTTGAAGGCTTTATTGGTCATATGATGTTCGTTGCGGTGATTCCGCAGATCAGCATGATGGGAAAAGGACTGGTGACAATGGACGCATTCGTACGGGTTTTCTTCCGTGTGTATACGACGATGACGTAAGAACTTGGCCTTGGAAACGAAAGGTAAATGGCAGTACTCGCAGACGAATTCCCCTAAAAAGTAAAAGCATAGTTTATACTGGCAGACAAATTTTTCAGAGAAGGAAATACATTATTATTTGAAATAAATAAATCATACTGTAGACTGAAACAAAAATTCCATTCTGAATTAAATGTTATGCAAAGCAACAGTGCTATACGTATCATATAACAAATAAGCTGATCCGCATAAAAACGAATTTAACCGTCAGTCAGTAGTAGTTATGGTAATGTCCCCTAATTATTGCTGTCTAACAAGCTAAAAGCCTACATGCTGTTCCAAACAAAATATAATGCTAGAAAAAATTATAATAGCATCATGTGGAGCATGAGAAAGAATTAAAGTTATAAAAAATAAACATATGAATATATTTTGGTCTGTGACTTAAATTTCTTTAATATTAAATCTTCTCTAATCCTTTCTGTACCGGAGGTTGTTTTGCACAAAAACTAAGCTTTTTGTTCGTTTTAGTGGAAACGGCGCTCAAAACCTGCCTATCTTAATCAGATTTTTGTCTTCTTTATAATGGTAGTTGAACGAAAGCTCTTAGTTCGGAAGATATAACCGGTTAAAGTTAAACCCGGGTGACTGGGAGAGAAAGGGTTAAAACATGAATTATACATCATACCTAATTTTTTATTGCTAGATTTGGTGTTTTGAACGTTGTCAGGCTGATGCTGTGTGGGGCTGGTGATTGAGACACTACTTTTTGAACACTGTCCTGCTGATGGGAGTGCAGCAATGTTAGCAGGTGACGGTGGAGGAAGTGGGGCTAGATTTTGTTGTAACATAGCCTCATTACCACTGTGATCTGCAAAAACAAAACAAAACATTTAGCTATGAATCTCTAATTGAGAACAGGTGCATAAATACTAAAAAGTAATTGGTAATGAATCGACAGATCCAGCACTTATGCACAGTTTCTCACAGTTTTTTATCATAATTTATCATTACCTATCCAGTGCTCACAATCACTCATGGCATTATCCTATTACACTCTTCTTTTATAGCAATAGCAAGACCAACGCTACAATACCGGGTGGTCCACAAAAAACTTCGGATGTTTGGCGGCCTCCTGGAGCCGAAAAAATTGATTTTTGATTAATGTTTTTATTTCATTAGAAAGTGGAAAGTCTAACTTAAATTTTGAGGTATAACATTTTAACTTTGGTTCAGTATTCACCAAGTTATAAA
>JAUJPO010076230.1:0-11161 GCA_032270745.1 Tiaropsis multicirrata
AGTTCTCGTCAAAATTAAAATTTTTGCTAGCTCGCCAAAATAAGTTCTCGCCAAAATTAAATTTCATTACGATTTTCACTGCTCGCCAAAATTAGTTCTCGCCAAAATAAGTTCCCTTAATGTATCTAATATCTGCATTCTAGTCATGATGAAGATCTATTTATTTTTGTTTTGATTTGATTAACTCTCAAAAGAAAGAAAATCAAATGTTTTTTGACTTGATTTGAATATATGTTGCACCCATATGTTGCATCAATTGAATGTTTTTTATGTCATTCAAACGTTTTTTTTCTTTCCTGGCGAATAAATATGTTTACACTTTTCATGCGCCTTGAATCAGTGAAAAGTTCTTAAAAGTAGAATTTCATTTTTAAAATAGCTTGCAAGGAAAAGTTTGTCAATCCCTCTTTTATCAATAGAAAATTATCAATACTTTCTTTATCAATAGAATTTACCGATCCTTTTTCATCAATAGAATTTACCGATCCTTTTTTATCAATAGAATTTACAGATCCTTGTTTTTATCAATAGAATTGATCGATCCTTTATTTCTATCAATAGAATTTACCGATCCATTTTTTTATCAATAGAATTTACCGATCCTCATTTTATCAATATGAATTTACCAATCCACTTTTTATCAATACATTGATAAAATGATATTGATAAAAAGTTATCAATAGGCTTTTTTACCGATCCTTATCGATCTATTAATAAAAAAAGCTATGGCTATTGATAAAATCTACTTAGTTATCGGTAAATCACTGGATCAATCCTGGTTTTCATAGAAAACGAAAGTGATCCTTTTCCCGTGAAAGGTCACATAATGCATAATCTTAATTTCTACAAAAATTTCAATGCTATTTTGATTATTTTCACAGGAATTATTTTTCACAGTTTTCAGTTTCTTTTGCAGTTTGGCAGATGAAACTTGTAGCTTTAAATCAACACTGACTTTTTGTTTTATTACATTTAAAATGAGGCTTGGCTCCCTTGAATGTAATATTTTCAAAAATAAATCATTTCAGATGAAAGATATATCATAGGAAACATTTTAACAGTAAAAAGTCTTTGACTTTGTTTTACTAAATATTCAAAAGTCACCGACTGTTAGGTTAAGGGTTAGGGACAAGACCCTGAATGACAAAGATTATGTAGAATTTGTAGAATTATTTGTATGAAAATATACCTAGAAATAAAAACTACACTAGAAAAGGACAAATACAAAATGTTGAGCATGTACTATACATAATAATAAAAATTGTAGTATAACATCTCTCACTATTTCACCTAAATTTTCTAACAAGACACTTTACCTGGATTATTAAAATGTCAAAATTATATTATATTCTGGTTTTATTTTTTAGGAAAATTGAAAAAAAATGAATTTATTGTAAATAATAAAGAGATGCTGGGTCATGAGTACCACACAACCTTCAGCAAAGAAATACAAACTAGTATTCTTAGGTGATCAGAGTGTTGGTAAGACATCACTAATTACTCGATTCATGTATGATAGTTTTGATAGCACATATCAAGCAACTATCGGAATTGATTTTTTATCAAAAAAGCTTTCTGTAGATGGCAAAGAAGTGGCTTTGCAGATATGGGATACTGCAGGGACAGAACGATTTCGAAGTCTGATTCCAAATTATATTAGAGATTTGTCAGCAGCAGTTGCTGCTTATGATATAACAAGTATGTCGTCTTTTGATAATGTAAGAAGTTGGATAAATGATATCAAACAAGAAAAGGAAAATGTTTTGATTGTTTTATGTGGGAATAAATCCGACCTGGCTGAAAAAAGAAGAGTGTCCTATGAACAAGGGATGCGGTTAGCTGAAGAGTTGGGTACCATGTATATGGAAACAAGCGCCAAAACGGGAACAAATGTTAAAAAGCTTTTTCGTACGATAGCAGTAGCTTTGCATGAAGGTGTAGAGAATAGTATGCCACAAGAACCAAAAAATCATATTGTTATTGGGTCTCCATCACCTGATCACAATGCAGGGGAAGGTTGCTATTGTTGATGCATATGTTGAACTGGGAAGTTAATTATTTTAAATCTGATGGTAATATAAATGAAAACGGATACCATTGCATAGTGGAATTTCTTGAAAATTTCTGTTCTAGCTAGATTTTCTAGATAATTTATAAATAATTATATGTTTTAGCTGAATTTCCAAAAATTGCAATTTTAAATGATAATCAATTTGGATGTCTTGCTTTTGTGTTTAGTTTACATAGTTTTTTGTCTTCATTTTTTTTAGTTTTCTGTAGATTACCGTAAAACGATACATTCTTTATTGAGTAGTATATATTGTTGGCTTTTTGTTAAACCTTTTTATAATTTTCCTACTGTTATGTTAAAGTTAGTAAATTCAGTTATCGAAATTGAGTCGAAATGGGGTCTTGTCAGGACTTGATTTATTGGCATAGTTAGGTCTCCTGTGACTACAAAATCTAGTTTCCCTGGATATTTTTGACAAAGCTTTTCAAATCTCTGAAGAATAGTTGTTTTGGTCAGTCCATATACCAACGCAAGAAATTTGTAACAGGTTTACTCAGCATTTTTTTATTTTTCTTTAGAATTCATTTTTTATGCCAAAGCTAGAATTCACATAGAATTTATACTTTACACAAATTTTTAAATGAAATTCCTTTTTTAAGATTGTAAAATACTTTTTTTTTGTTTATAATCTTTTTTTTCAGTTGCATTACAATATGGTACATACGAACATTGAACTTTTTTGATTTAGACATTGTTGACGTTTTCTAGGTTGACTAGCACAACACTAGCTCATGGTTTAAACATTTATTGGGGGTATTTACGTTATTACTTGAATAATAAGGCGTTTCCTTTTTTCAGATGAAGAAAACCCGACCAGAATCAAAATATAGTAATAACGCTTGAACATTTGTTTTTTTCTGGACTAGATTATTTTTAACGGTCATGTAATAGAAACATATTCTGTTAAAGATGAAAAATAAATTCATTAATATATTAGAAATATTTCTAGTGTTTAAATGTTGTCCTTGGTATAAACCTTTTAAAACTTTGAAGTAAAAATAATTTTTTGTTCTATGGTAATTGAAAGATAAGATAATACAATTCTGTAATGTTTTTGTTTTTTATACCCAGCTTACTTATTACCTAGTAAACAAAACAACTATAAAATAATGACGGTGGATTGGCCATTACACTACGAAGTTGTTGCCAAATGTTCGAAAAGCAAGGGTCGTGCTTCCTTGATGAGGTTGCCACATTTCACAGTTGAGACACCTATCTTCATGCCGGTTGGTACACAAGGAACAATGAAGGGATTAACTTGTGATCAATTACGTGAATTGAATTGTCAAATCATCTTGGCTAACACTTATCACTTGGGAATGAGACCTGTATGTAAGTTTTAAGTGTAACCCTCTTCTCTTGATGTTTTTCTCTTGGTGCAATGTGTATTTCTTTCTAAAATAAAATAAAAAGGCTTTTTATGCAGTGGGGTGAGAAGAGGGGGTGGGGCAATTTAAAAGTGAGTCCATATTTTTTTAAACTAAAGAAAATTTGTGAAAAAAAAATTTTTAGAGAGAGAAATCGAGTCTTTCTACCTTAGGGGAAGAAATTTTCGCTGCATTTAATTTCGCGGTTCAGTCCTTGCAAATTAAATATTTTGCGGAATTTAATTTCGCGGTTGAGGGCATTTTTATTCCAAAATAAAGGCTAATTTGGCCCAAATACGCCAATTTTAGGGGTCAAATTTCAAAATTCTAGATTCTATGTGTTTCGCGGTTGACACCCAAAACCGCGAAATTAAATTCCGCGAAAGTTTCTTCCCTTAAGGTAGTTTGCTTGTAAACAAGATTTTTTATAAAATTGTGTCAACCTCAGCGGGGTTACATATACTTCACCTTAGGGGGACAGATCCAGCATGTATACCCAAAGGGAAGAAAGCTCACATGGAGGGAAAAGTAATTTATAGGGGTAACAGTAAATGTCTTAGTAAAATCGGGATGATGGATAAACCGAGAGAAAGGATTGGTTCTGATCAAAAGTTGCTCTGTAAAGGTTCAAATATTCACCTAATTTATTTTCACTTTCATTTTCTTTAGGGTGCTGATGTATTGAATAAAGCAGGACGATTACACAAGTTCATGGACTGGAACCGAGGGATGTTGACGGTAAATATGAAGGGTCACAATTTCAAGACTGGGCAGAATAGCTAGCTATAAATTAAATTTCAAACACTGAAACTTCAAACCAAATTTGGACCATATAAAGCAAAAAATATAATGCATTATTTCCTCCTTTGAGGTTAAACGTTCCAAAATGTTTCATTCACTCTTCTTTATGAGGCATTTCCACACAATGATCATTCTAGAAGTAACATGATTTCTAACTTGTTTATTTGTAACAAAAGTAAATATCTATAATTATCGACTCATTTTCTTCCAGGATAGTGGTGGGTTTCAGATGGTTTCGTTGATCTCTTTATCAGAAGTCACTGAGGTTTGTTGTGTTTTTAAACGATTTGTAATCCAAGCAAGCAAACGTTGACAAGTATAACTATGGAAAGTTAGACATTGAAACTGTGGAGAGTTTGGTGCACTAAAGCCATCGCCTTAAGAATTTTTATGTATCACCTTTTCATGCATTAAAACGAGGTCCGTTTATATATATTTTCTTGAATCTGCGTACGTGCGTGTGCGTGTGCGCGTGTGTGTAAGGAAATTAAATGAATTATGTATTTTTCAAGGACGGTGTACGGTTCAGTTCACCTTATGACGGTCGAGATATCCTGCTCACGCCTGAGAAATCGATGGAAATTCAAAACGCCATTGGTGCCGACATTATGATGCAATTAGATGACGTCGTCGATGTCAAAGTAACGGGACCGAGAGTAGAAGAAGCAATGCATCGCTCCATTCGATGGCTTGACCGTTGCATTGAAGGTCATCAGCGGAAAGAACATCAGAACTTGTTCCCAATCATTCAGGGTGGTTTGAACTTAGAATTAAGAAGCAAATGTATCGAAGGTAAAGCCTATCTATTCATCTATCGACAATTTGTTGTGTCTTTTCCTGTTATTATGATTTGCAACAACCACTAAACTTTATGAATTGCAACTGGGGGTCACTCGATTTAAAAACGACGGTATGTGCGACTAAGAATTGGACCTTCAAATCTGACCCTTACAGTGCAGTGCAAAATTTGTCGAAAAACCGACTCTTACAGTGCATTTTTCAACCATTTCCCCCGGGGTTTTAGCAAACAAAGAATCGCAAATTGTTTTCAAACTTCCTACCCTTACAGTGCACCTGGATTTTGTCAGAACCTTGAAAAACCTACCCTTAAGGGCCGCACATACCGTAGGTCGGACCATATGCCATCTATCCATCATTTTAGGTATGGTCAAACGGAACATGCCAGGTTATGCTGTTGGTGGTTTAAGTGGTGGTGAGGCCAAGGATGATTTCTGGAAGGTTGTTCACCATTGTACCAACCTTCTACCAAGAGATAAACCTATCTACGTCATGGGAGTTGGGTACGAGCCATTGTTTTTATCCCTGCAAAACACTTTTCTTCCTAACTGTTAACAGTAACAATACCTTATGTATCATGGCTTCACCCCCCCCCCTCCCTGGCCGTTACGATGGTGGTACCTAATTATGGCTGTCTTTCAGGGGGACCTGGAGCTTTAGGGGGTGCCTACTTTTCCAATTTGTTACCATGGGCCTAAGTAAAAAAAAAAAATTTAATTATTTTATTTAAAAATAATTTTTATATAGGCAATCTGCGAATTTCAATCTTTATTAATTTTCTTGTCGGAACCAGCCATGGTGGATCCTCCAAATAAATAGGACTAGGGGTTATCTAAATCATAGGGGTTACATAAAACGCCCTGCGAAGCCATGTGTATCTTAAAATTGCCTTTTTAGCGCCCTAAAATACAAAAATCTCACGGTTGAAACGTTTCTTAGCAACGTTTAATCTGTTAAATTTTAATTTTAAGCGTTTTCCTTAGCAGGGGTTTATGTAACAGTTAACCCTAATTAAAAAAACCCACTGTAGAAAATCTATTCTCATTTAAGGGGTCGGGTGGATTTTTCAGAACTAAAATTTACCATCATCCCCACTTATTATTTCAAACCTAAAACAATTTAATTTGAAATTCTGAGTGAAAAATTTATTACCTTAATTCAGATTATAATAATTCCACTGGATTTTTGGGGAGGACTAGTTAAACGTAAATACACTTTATCCGAATTTTAGAGGTTTAATTAGACAGCTATTAAAAATCATCTTTATTTTCTTCCTTTTTTCAGATATGCAGTCGATTTAGTGATATGTTCTGCTTTAGGAGCTGACATGTTCGATTGTGTCTACCCTACTCGTACTGCGGTAAGATCCCTTTCATCGTCTTTTTTCCCAATTCCTCGATTTTAATTTAAACGAAAAGTGTTTCCGTCATTTCCTACAAGGGGTACATTTGTTGACGAAGTCAAACATCCCTTAACCATAACTCTACGGTAATCACAGCAAAAAAAGTTAGAAACGTTTCATTATATAGTCATTGTCTTGCAAATGTTTATCCACAATGATTCAGTGATCCCAGCCTAGATGTTTTATCCAAAATGATTCAGTGATCCCAGCCTAGAAAAGCCGGTTTTGTACCAAAATAGGAGGGGATAATTTTAAGTTCACAACGTAATATATCAAACAGTACCATACAAACGTTTTTTTAATTTAATTTCTCCAACTTATAAACGAGAATTCCATACACACCCAAACTATATTTCATATATTATATTTACGTATTTTAAAATAAGAAAGTTTAGATTAGATGCAAACAAACAAGATAAGAAGCGAGTCTTGATGATATTAGATGCCCGGAGAGAGTAGTTAAAATCTAATGGATATCTAAGGTAGTCCGAGTTGTTCCGAGTGGAGAATTTTTGGTTATTAATAATAGGATTTTAAACATTTGATACACTCGATATTTTAGAGGTTTGGTACAGCACTTGTTTCATCTGGACAACTGCATCTTAAAGCAAAACAATACGCAGATGACTTCGCCCCTATCGATGATCAATGCACTTGCTTGACGTGTCGAAAATATACACGGGCGTATATTCACAGTTTGGTGGGAAAGGAATCGGTAGCTTGCTATTTGTTATCCATTCATAATATTAAGTATCAGGTAATTTTCATTTATATACCAACTCTTTGAGTTTTGTTTCAGGTCATGACATCTACCTTTCAATTTCAAAACTATGCAATTTTAAAAATCTTTTTGGTTGAACTAAACAACTTAATTAGCTTCGGTAGCCCTGAGCTGAGTTTGTGAAACAGAACCCTTTCATTATGTTCATAAAAGATGTTGTACATTCCCTCAGTAAAGTAAAGTGACAAAAATCTGTTACAAAATATCGTTCTTTTTACGTACATGTCAGCATTTATAATACCAACATTTGCTCGAGTTCTGTAAACGTTTCATTTCCACACTTTTTTTTACAAATAACGATATCTGCAAATTGGCCAAAGGAAATATCTCTTTTTCTTTAGATGAACCTGATGACATCATTACGTCAAAGTATTATTGAAGATCGATTGGAAGGCTACATACAACAATTTTTCTTGAAAATGTTTCCGAGCAAGGACTATCCTTCATGGTGTGTTGATGCACTCGACGCTGTCAATATGCAACTTATTACGTAATGATGACTTCATGTAATTCATTACGTCATTATGACGTCATTATCAGCTGAAACTTGGGATTGGTATGGGTTTATAAATATTTATATATCACGCTTTTAGGCCCTTTTATACCTCATTTGAAAAAAGGGCTTTTATATTTTTACAAGATCGACATTATCTCATTTTGAGTACCTTTTTAATTAAGTTCAATTGTTTCTTTAATTAATTTTTTCTGTGCGTTAGATTAGGATGAAATATTACAGAAATTCAGAAATTTTCTGTACCAATACGGAAAATTGAAAATTCATTTCCTTGGAAGATCTGTTCCCATTTTTAATATCCGGTTTGAGATATTTCATTCTGAATATGAGCGAAGCATTTAACGCGAAAACCCGAACCTTTTTACGAGAATTTTTTTAAATGGCATATATACTCTGGGTACGTCTCTGGAGCGCCTGGAGTCTCAGGGTGACCATCTATTTCCATCTATATGAAAGACTGAAAATAGAAAATACGATTTGAGATACGTTTTACAGTTTTGAAAATAAATGTTTTTAAGAGTATCTGCAACCCGGTTTTATGTTGGTGGTCGTCCAACGGACTTACAAAAGTCGTTTGTTTGAGCATAATTAAAAAGCCGTTTTAATTACGTTTGAAAATTACTCATGTTCAGAATTTTCATGTTTGCTTATTTTTCTTCCTTTCTGAGTACAATCGTGAAATTTTCAAAAATAAATGAAATATAGAAATTAATTTTTTTGATCAAAAGTTTTTCTATGGGCGTTGAATGGCATTGAAAATGGCTGGAACCATGTGAGTGATTTTTATTTTTCAATTCTCGTTCACATTTTAACCTAAGTATTTTCGGATCATTTTATAAGGTCATAAGTTCATAAGCCTTCCCGAAGAATGAGAACAATGAGTCTAGCTTTCACCCTACTTCCTTTGAATTTACCAACTGTGGAAATTAGGTTCAAATCTTGCTTAAAGTTAAAATCTCCAACCACATTTCAAGTGAGATACACGTTTTCCTAACACTGTGACCACCATATAGAAGCTTTTGGATATTCTTAACTTTTATATGGAATCAAACTGTTCTTAATATTTTATTACTAAAAAAGTGCCCTTTTTAGCTATTTGTAAGCATGTTCTTAACTTTGAACCTTCTGTTCTTATGATTTGCTCTTATTAAAAAAATGTACGCCTCATTTTACCATAGATTTAGAAACCCTACTGGAATACCTTATTTTTGTAGGAAATGTTTATGTCCATTGGTGGTTCTGTCTTTGTTGGTTCTCCAAGCGCTTGGTAAGTAGGCACTTTTGATTTGTTTCGTTTTGTAGAACTTGAAGCGCGATGACTTTCCTCATTCTCAAACGAACCTAAGTTTCGGTCTCTTTGCCTATAAAGACGCCCTTTCTATCTTGAAAGTTCCATAATAATTCGCCAACATTTTGGTTAATTTGGACAAACATTCCAACCAACATTCGCCAAACGTACTATGTTTTAAAGGACTTGAAAATATTTGTTTTGATAATTTAAAATCCTTGAATTTGATTTACGAATTAGGAATTAAATGATGATTATTATTGTCCTCCAGGTGCTCCACGGCATCATCACAATCATCGCGTAAACGATGTCAAAGCATCCGCAAGAAGTTACATCGATATTGACGCCACCGATCCTTTCAAAGTACCAAAGAATAGTCATTATATGGAAAATGATGTGCCAGAAAATTTCGAGAAAGAAGAACCAGAACTAAAGGCTAGTGTCACGGAAGGTGAGGAGAATCCAGACGCCCAAGAGCAGCAGGGCGGAGACGATGCAGAACATGAATCTAACAATGAGCAACCATCAAGCGAATCTCAAGAACAAACAGAGGAGGGTGTTGGGCGTGAAGGTCCTGCCGCCAAAGAAGGGACGCCACAAGAAACGGGTCAACAACAACCAACGGCGTCACAAGAGCCAGCGGGCGGAGCTTTGAACGATCTACCACCAGGAGTGACGGACAAGATTGATGAAATTGCAAAGAATCAGAGAAACGGAGATGGAAAGCCTATTGAAATAAATGAAAATGATCTTAAGGGAATGATGAACAATGCAGGTGCACCCCAAATTGAGGGTGGTCCGCCCGCAGGTGAAGGGGCGCCATCAGATGAGGAAAACTAGATTACTTGCTGTATATCGACAGTAGTCTTTACCGTATGGTTGAAAGACTGTTCCATCGATTGCTTGTGGATTGTGAACGGAAGTGAAAGATGTTTTAGTTATTCATCTGTATGACATGTACTCATTCAAAAAGTATAGAGATATTTGGCTCTTTTTTTTATAATTTTAGTTATTGACCAGCGATTTACTAATTTTGACACTTTGTTTGTTTACAAAGATATACATATTATTTCAAAAATTCATCGATTTGTTCATACATAATCTGACATTATATTATCTGATATTATCCATTAATATGATAAAATTGACCTCAAAGATCAATCTTTGTGTCAAAATAATCTGGAGTGGACGTTTTGAGAAGATTCAAAATTCTAAGAGTACATATTGGAAGAGCTCCCCCCCAGCAGTTTGCGTGATTACGTGAATGTGCTTTTTTCGTTGAGTGAATGCGTGAGTTTCAAAAGATTTTGGAAAATCAGGATTACGCGAATTTCGAGAAAAAAAAGCTGCGTGAATGCGTGAATTGAGGTGACTGGTAGGGGGGGGGGGGTTGCTCATTGAATCTGTTTCTTAGAATAGGGTGTCCTCCAAAACAATTATTCAGAGAGAATGGAGATAAAGCTTTTTCTCATACAACCTCGGTCATAAGATTGTAGACTTTTTTAAATAACAGAAAATGACCAAAATAGTAAGTAGTAAGTAAGTTTGTGACCGCAGTCGAGGGCGATCCAAAGGCTCCCTTTTCGATAGCTATCTACCCAAAGGTAGAGGAGAGCGCCACTCCTTTCCCTGGATTTATCCACTTACCCTCGCTCTAATCTATTAATGCCGAGTGACAGCACCGGCTAGGGGTTCAACCTTGCAAACGGGAGGCGAACCACTCAAACCACTTGTGGCCACCAAAACACAGTGAAACTGCCCTCTTAACCCAACTCAATGATTTAGCACTCTCAAAAAGAGTTCTGTGTAGCAGAAGTAACAAAAGTTTTAAAAAGGGGATGCGACAGAGCCTATGGTAGCAATAGGCGACCTTATTTACATCAACCTTGAAGCCCTTGAAGCACTCGGGCAAGTTACGGCCTGCCTGTGCAAAAAAGAGCTAACCAATAGCAACCTCTAATCAGCCTTCCGATTTTTTTTTAAAGGTAGCAAATATTCCATATTTTTTAAAAATGCCTGGGCCATAATTTTTTGAACAGCCATTTCCAATAAAATTGGAAATAACTGTTTTTGCTGACGTCAGCAAAAATTCAAAATCTTAATAACTCTGCAAGTATTTATCAAGATCCAGTCAAATTT